>JAJOOO010022008.1:0-37585 GCA_029582685.1 Solanum piurae
AAGGAATTCGTGGCTTTAAAATGGTATGCTCTTGAAAATGCTGAAGATGCTGGATTGATGGAATTCTTGGTTTAAAATGGTATGCTTTTGAAAATGCTAAAGATGCTGGATTGAAGGAATTCGTGGCTTTAAAATGGTATGCTCTTGAAAATCAATGCTGAAGATGCTGGATTGAAGGAATTTGTGGCTTTAAAATGGTATGCTCTTGAAAATGCTGAAGATACTGGATTGAAGGAATTCGTGGCTTTAAAATGGTATGCTCTTGAAAATGCTGAAGATGCTGGATTGATGGAATTCTTGGTTTAAAATGGTATGCTTTTGAAAATGCTAAAGATGCTGGATTGAAGGAATTCGTGGCTTTAAAATGGTATGCTCTTGAAAATCAATGCTGAAGATGCTGGATTGAAGGAATTTGTGGCTTTAAAATGGTATGCTCTTGAAAATGCTGAAGATACTGGATTGAAGGAATTCGTGGCTTTAAAATGGTATGCTCTTGAAAATGCTGAAGATGCTGGATTGATGGAATTCTTGGTTTAAAATGGTATGCTTTTGAAAATGCTAAAGATGCTGGATTGAAGGAATTCGTGGCTTTAAAATGGTATGCTCTTGAAAATCAATGCTGAAGATGCTGGATTGAAGGAATTTGTGGCTTTAAAATGGTATGCTCTTGAAAATGCTGAAGATACTGGATTGAAGGAATTCGTGGCTTTAAAATGGTATGCTCTTGAAAATGCTGAAGATGCTGGATTGATGGAATTCTTGGTTTAAAATGGTATGCTTTTGAAAATGCTGAAGATGCCGGATTGAAGAAATTTGTGGCTTAAAATTTTCTGGACTTTAAAATGGTTGACAACAAGACTGTCATGTCTTAAATAGAATGACATGAAGGTGCAAGCTTTAAGGTCTTGTTTTTGGTAAATGCGGTTTTGCACAAAATACTTAATCAACATCAAATGACTATTGAATTATTTTCTTTGCTTAGAAGGGTTTTAAATTACTAAAATTTTAATCCCAGAGAACTGCAATCTTCCAAAGGGTGAAAAGTATTCTGAGTAATGGATTTTATCTATGTGGTTGAAGGTACTCCTTTTTGACGTTCTCAACTAACCATCTGAGGGATCGTTCACACTTGATCATATCCAATCTGAAAGCTGATTTACATTTTACATACTTTCTGATACAGTCGATATATTGCTGAGATAAGAAAGAAGGACATGAATATTTTTTCAACTTTTGGATCAAATAGTAACCTCGAGGAGCAACGTAACTTCCTCCTCTAGACATTCCAAAACATAAGCGATGGTGGTGTGACAATTGCATCCATAAGATTGTAGCTGATGAAAGTGCAGGAGACGAAATTGGTGATGCGTTTGTGAACACAGGCTCTACTAATGTTATGGATGATTCCGCAGATACTAGCGACAATGAGATCATCTCCCTGTGGTGACATTGATAGAAATTGAAAGCAATAATAGAGGAAAGTAATATGCAAGTGAAAGTGCTCTTTATTTCTCAATTATTAAAGTCTTTAAATAGATAAAAGCTTCTAATAACAGAACACATCTATTACTCCTAATTATTCTAATCTAAACTGACTCCACTAATCCTCCTGTGGCCTAAACAACAGCAACAAACAAACTACCACCTCACAAATTAGTATAATTGTGTCCATTACTTCTTAATGGCAATGGAGCTGGAGATGCATGACACTTGTACTTGAGAAAAAATGAAAATACTTGGATTATTTCATTTAGTAATATTTTATCTATTTATCTGAATAATTTGTTAAATTTTTTTATTTTAAAATAGTATTTATATGTATTGGTACTCCAAACAAAAACTGGATTAAGTGATTTCTTGTTTGAATTTTCAAACTAAACCTTGATGTAGAAATGTTAACGGAATAATGTTCTCAATAAAACTACTTTTTCTTTTCTTTTTTTATCCCTCCCTAAGAGCTCCCACCCCTTTTGCTCCCTTGGTGACTCCAATTCACAACCTACGGGTTGGAAGTGAGGGGTGCTTACCATCCGAGCAACTCCCTCTCATCCTCAATAAAACTACTATCATGTTAACCAAATATAATTTGAGAACTCAAAAGAAGCTGAGGTGCTAATAAAGCTCGTTGTTGCTAAAACATGTCGTATCTAATCGTTCGTTGCTACTTCAAGCTGCAACAGGAATTTTCATCAAAATCTTTTCCGACAATGTAGTTGGCTTTATGTTCCTCTCTTCTAGGGTATATCGGGTAGTCTTTGCAAGACGATTTTAGATTGATTAACTACATAAGAGTTGAATTATAAGCTGAGCTTTTTTGTTATAAACTCTGTATATTTGCAGAAGTAGACCTTTTTCGATTTCCTATCTATTTAGCGCTTTGAATTTTTTTGATGTTCCTGCCTCCAAAAATATGAAAGAATTGAGGACAATTTGACCAAACATCAAATTATTAATATCACAACTAGAATATTTCATTCACTTTTATCTATAATCAGATGCTAACAAAGATAAATTGAGTCCAATATTGATATATATTATGGTTTATCAGCATTGCAAACAAGCTCTTCTTTTATTATAATTTTCTTTACTGAAATAGTTCAATAATAGTAATTAAGAAAACATCAAAGAGTAGTATCGGTTACACATATTTCAAAAAATTCATGGACTTATACAAATGAAAAGACCAAGATAATCCCGAATTTCTATTTCAAGGCGTAAAAACTCCAAAAACAAAAAGGCGTCCGTCTTTCAAAAATAATGAGTAACTTTTTCTAGATCGTCACCAATGGACCCACAAAATTTGAGCTTTAACGTAGACTAATACATTAATTGAGATGTGAAACTCGCAAAAAAGTGATAACTTAGGTGTGGTTTTTGACCATTATATGCAATACAAATATTATAACCAAAAACTCTTTTAACACTAATATACTACACCAATATATTACAAAACAAAAAAATATACATCAAGCACTATCACCTAACTTTTTTTTTTGGTTTTCATTCGGTGTTCGGTACTCACATTGGAGTCGGACTAAATTCAGATTCGCATTGGAAAGTCTCACATTTGGGGGAAACCGCTCCCTAACAAAGGCAACTGGCTCGAACCCAAAATATCTAATTAAGGATGAAGGAGTACTTCACACTCCACTATAACCCTGGTTGGTATATTGCCTAAGTATTGTTACATCAACATACATAAGAAAATGTTGCACACTTGACTCCCCAAGAACTACTCCCATTTAAGAGTCTTATCAACAACACCAACCCACATTAACAGTGCAATAACTATCCTAACCACCAAAATTAAGACCCCAATACCTACCAAGAAATTATAAATGTTTTCCAAGTGTAGCAATCAACTTTGAATATGTGTCTGTTTGGCCATAGATATTTTTCACCTTTTCTGTAATATTATTTCGGAAAACTGTTTAGACGTAGAATTGTTACAATTTCTAAGTGTGGTCAGAAACTTGTAAAGAAAGAGCTGATGTCTTCTTCTTCATATGAATATTTGTCTATAGGCAAAAATTATGACCTTTCTCATTTAGAAAAGCTTGCGAATGAATGGGATTCCAGCCTCCCGAGAAATAAAGATCCGAAGAATCTAATTGAGATCATTTATATGAATCTTAAATTTTTAGATATGTTTCTCAGCTTGCAAAGCTTCACAACTGTATGCTGGTATGCTACACAGAAAGTTCAAGAAGTTTTTTCTTATACTGAAACTGAAGTCATGAGAATCAACTATCCCGGTGATGTTGCATCCGTGTTCTTTAAGTTGGAAGAACACATTTGTGAGACTAAGTTGGAAATCAGAGATAAATACTCCTTTCCCGAAGCATCACTACCACTTTCCTCCATCGTTGCTACTCCCGAATTTGCAAAGAAATTCATTGATACTGTTGTAAGGAATCTCAATGATTTATCAGAGATTTGTCATCCTTATATTGACTTAGTTCCTCACTCAAGCAAACAGCCAATGGAAGAGGTTGTAAAGGAGTTAAAGTTATTGAGAAATTTTGTCTACTTTATTTCAGATAGAATATACTCGGATGAGTCGGATCCTCAAAGCCAACATACTTTCTTGACTCATGTTTTAGTTGTGGCTGGTCATGCAGCAATGATTTCTTGGTTGAATTTGCCAAACCATTGGAAAGAAAAAAACTTGGCTTCAACTAAAATGAATGCTTCATTTTCCGACTTTCAGAAGAGGATTCAGCCTATTCAACCATGTATCCGCAAGATCTATGTTGATGTCCTGCAAGCTCTAAAATCAGGATGCCATCCGAATATCGAACCTGAGCATGTTTCTGATTATAAATATGGATTTGTGGAGACCCTCGTACACCGTTTGAAAGTGCTACCCATTACTTTCAAGGATCAAATGCCAATGCTCAACTTCTTGAGAGACAATCTCATCAATCTACCAAGAGAGGCCTTTAAAGATCTTGATACCGCAATTATTGATGCAGGGCTTCTAGTTTACTCGTTGTATGACAGCATGGAGGAGAAGGAAGACATAGCTGTTGGGGAGTCAAATCAAGTGCCAGTTCTTGATTTCTCAGGCGATATTCCGAGTATACAAGCACTGATCTACGTCATCACTCGAAAGTCATTTCACTCCAAATTACCTAAGATTGATGGACTGGGATCTATTGATATCATTTTAGACCACCTGAAGGAGTATCTAAACCTCTATTCAGACTCACTTTATTCTATAGAGAGCCAAGTTTGGACAATTCAGCAGCAATTGGAGCAGTTTCAGAAGCATCACGATGAATCGTTCCAATATTTTTCAATGCAGGTGATTGCTATAGCATATGAGGTGTACCATTTGGTTGTCGGTTGCATAAATAATGACATCCCTGAGTGGTGCCTTGTTCTCTGGATTGGAGACATCATAGAGGAGATTACATTACTCATGAAGGAGGTAATGAGGAATCATGATGAAAACAAAGTTGCTGACTTGGTATTGCATACTACCACTGATGTTGTCAGTGCCCATACGTCACAACTTGCTCGGATTACAAGTATCAGAGAAGAAATGGTGGGTTTTGATGAGGTGGTGCAAACACTAAAGGGGAAGCTAATTAGAGGATCATCAGAATTGGATCTTATCTCAATTGTTGGAATGGCCGGATTGGGTAAGACAACTCTAGCTAACAAACTATTTCTTGATCAGTTAGTTGTTTCTCATTTTGATGTCCGTGCACAATGTTGTGTATCTCAAGTATATACACGTAAAGACTTGTTGCTAACCATTCTTCGGGGTGTGAAGAAGGATACAGTTATCAGTGATAAACTACCAGAGAATGAATTAGCAGATAAGTTGCGTAAACTTCTATTTGGTCAGAGGTACCTTATCTTCATTGATGATGTCTGGGAAACTACTGCAGTTGATGAACTAATGCCTTGCTTCTATGAAGCCAATAATGGAAGTAGACTTATCCTGACAACTCGCCATGATCATGTTGCCTGCCATGCTAAACTCGTTAGTGATCCTCATTTTCTTCGAAAGTTTACTCTTGAAGAAAGTTGGATGCTATTGAAGAATAAGGTGTTCAACAAAAAAAGTTGCCCCGTTGTCTTAGAAGATGTTGGCCAAAAGATAGCACAAAAGTGTGGTGGGCTACCTCTTTCAGTTGTCCTGGTAGCAGGTATTCTCGAAACGATGGAGAAGGAAAAACGTTGTTGGGAACAAGTTGCAATAAATTTAGGTCCACATATCCAGGCTAAGTCAGAGGATATAATAAATCTTAGTTACCAAGATTTACCATTTCATTTGAAACCTTGCTTTTTGTATTTTGGAGTATTTTCGGAAGACGAAGAGATAAAGGTATCAAAGTTAACATGGTTGTGGACAGCAGAAGGTTTGGTAAAAACTCATACAGAGAAGCTTTCCGAAGATATAGCAGAAAATTACTTAAAGAACCTTATTGGAAGAAACCTTGTGATGGTTTCCAAGAAAAGTTTCGATGGTAAGACCAAGACATGTCGCATTCATGACTTGTTGCTTGAGTTTTGTAAAAAGAAAGCCAAGGTGGAGAACTTTCTACAATGCATAGAAGGGTAATACAATCTAACATTTTAATTCGTAGAACCAATTTTATCTTTTAAATGTATTCTGATCATATTAATTTCTCTATTAACAGGGACAATGATAATATGAATATTTCTTCTACTTCCTATCAGAAGCATAGCATTCAACGACGCTTATGCCTTCAATTTCAAGTTGATAATCTTGCAGAATGGAGTTCGATTTGTTCAGATATACAATCTTTCCACTTGATGAAGGGAAAACAAATTGGATTATCTTCAATAAGCTTTGCATCAGACACTTTTAACAGTTTCAAGTTCCTGTGGGTGCTAGATTTAGAATTTACGGTAATTGATTCTTTCCCAGAAGAGTTAACCTACTTGAGATATGTTGCTGTTAAAGTTGCTGAAGATTCTTCATTGACATTCTCGGACAATCTTTGGAACCTTGAAACTTTAATAGTTAAAGGACTTGGAGGACGAGTAACTTTACCAGATACCATCTGGAAGATGGTCAAGTTGCGCCATTTGCACGTGTACAACCGCGCTATTTTCAATATAAACAATGCTCTCCAAGAGATGGATGGATTGAGAACTCTTTCCTCTACTTGGTTTCCTTGTGTGGAGGATGCAAACAGGATCTTTGCCACGACACCAAATCTTCAAAAACTGAGATGTGAAGTTTTGTCATGTGATGGCTTTTTCCCTGCATTTAACAATCTTGAAATGCTTAAGTTTTCTTGGGGTCGTTTGGGGATATGGGCGACTGAGCTGAACTTGCCACCAAGTCTCAAGAAATTAACACTATCCAATGGTTGCATATCTAGACTTAATCAGGTCGCAATCCTCCCCAGACTTGAGGTACTCAAACTGCTAAACGTTTCCATTAAATCCGAAGTATGGAAAGTGACCGATGAGCATTTCCCTCACCTCAAATTCTTGAAACTTCAAGATCTTTCTTTTTCTGTATGGGATGTTTCGGATGATGCTTTCCCATACCTTGAGCATTTGGTGTTAAGAAGATGTCAATATCTTAGGATGATCCCTTCTTGCTTCGGATACATGACGTCTCTAAAATCCATTGAGGTAAAGTCATGCAAGGAGGAATCACTCGCCGAGTCTGCCTTGGAAATCAAGAATATGCAAGTTGATGAGATAGGAAATTCTGATTTCCAGGTCTTCATCCACAAGTAGATCAACAATGCTCTAGTACTCCGTCTCGAATGGTTATCAGGTATGTGGTTGATTCAATGCAAACTGAAGTCTAAATGTGCTAATAGTTGCTCTCGACTCAAGCAGATCACAAATAACTTTTAGTCCCACACCCCAAATTAATTAGCTTCTTATATAAAATTCACTTAATACAGACTAGAGGGAGTAAAGAATAAGAAACAATAGATAGTATTAACTGTGCCATGGAAGAATGATTACACTTTTGTTTTAACCACTCCTTAATTACAAGATTAATTCTTGCAATTTTCTTTACAGTTTTTAAGGAGTTTTATCAGCTGAAGCAGTTGGAAAGAACAAAAAGGCTTATATAAGGTGTATTAGTTTAACTACTGGTGGAATCACTTATAGTATTCTGCAACTGATTTTAGTGATTTTCTTACTTACGGATTGAGAATGTGTGCATGATATACAGATATTGAATAAGCATTGTGTTTCCATCTGCTATTAATTTTGATACGTACATGACTTATTTCCTCTTTATCATGTTGTGGATAGTTTTGAGTTCTTTCTGCCTCGACGATATCACTAATAAAACCAAATTCATAAATAAGAGATCTTTTAAATAAACATCAGAAAGATAACAAATTACTATAGGTCATTTACATTAATATTAAGCTCCTGACTTGCTTTATTGTTCTTGCATATGTGTCTGTCAAATGTCTTCGATTCATTTCATACATGTTCATAACTATAGTATTAGGTTTGCTGCAATTTATTAGGGAGTTGGTTAAGATGGACAAATCCATTTTATCTTTCGTGTGATGAATTTTAACAGTATGATAACTCTAGTGTATTAGTTATTGGTTCAACAAAGAAGAATACAACCGGCATTATGCTGGATTTGTATGTATAATATGAGAATACTACCACTGAAAACACCTTGTTCTGCATCCAACAAATTGCAACCAAAAGGGAAATGCATACCGGCTACCGCCAAGCGAAGTGTATGTTATAATGAGAACACATGAATAAGACTGATTTATATATAGATAAAATGAGTAAAACAGTGCAATGGAAGGCATCAATCTAACCTCACTAATCATATACGTGTTAGACGAGAAAATTTATCTAAATAAAAGATCACCATATCTTTAGTTATGTCTTGTCTTTCATCTAACTCAGGACTTCAAGAATGTTGAGACATTCACCAAAGAATAATCCTTTTATTGGGCAGCCAAGCAGCCCAAGTTTCGTTGGTTACCAACCTCTTGAACATGTTGCTTCCTCAGGATAAATGACAGATGAATTTATTCTGTTTCCAAAGAAAAAACATTTTTTCTTGAGATTGGCTCTGTCTTCCTCTTGATAGTTATATGGAACTTTATTGTTCCTCTTGAGTGCGTAGTTTTGTGTCTTTTCTTTATCCACATTGAAATGATTTCCATTGTCTATAAAGTGATTAAATGTATTGAAATGTTCCATTCAACAAGGAAACTCAGAAAGTAAAAAAATCAAAACATGATGCTAATAATCCCATGTTCTGCATCTATGCTAGCATCCAATTGTGAGAAAATCTTCTCCCGATCTTTTGTACCACCATGCGAGAGTTTGAGATTGATACTAAAGATTCCAGTTACTGCTTGTGGCCTGTATTTGGGATTCCAGTTGTTTGTTGGGATATGTGTTGTGTATAAGAATGGAATTGAGATGGATTTTGTTGCTTTTGTAAGTTTGTAGAGAGGTAGAAAAAGCACAAATGAGATTAACGAAGGAAAAAGGCAAAACAATGTTATTAATAAGACCGTTAGGTGAAGGGCATGCACAAAATGGACGGTGGATCTTCATGCCAAATTTATGGAAGCCATGCAAAAACTTGGTGAAGGAGGTATGTTTACCTCGCAAATGTACTGCAATTTCTTCTGATCTTGTCAATCCCCAACACTTATGGGCACACAAATCCCATATGGCTAAAAGTTCCAGGTTGAAACGTGGAACTGGGAAACTGATTTCTTTTGGTTCCTCTTTTGTCGTCGCACGTTGTGTTTTTCAAAAACAGAGGTATCCTTTCCAGTGCCACCGTCTTGGCTCATCTCTCTTTGGTCTACTATCAACTTCATCAACTTGATCATATCCAAGCTGAATGTTGTTTTGGTACTGATTAACATTTCACATACTATGTGATACGGTTGATATGTTGCTGAGAAAAGAGAGAAGGACATGAATATTTGTTCACATGTCTTTTAAAAAAAGAGGTATCCTTTCTAGTGCCACTGTCTTGGCTCATCTCTCTTTGGTCTACTATCAACTTCATCAATCGCACTTGATCATACCCAAGCTGAATGTTGTTTTGGTTCTGATTAACATTTCACATACTTTGTGATACAGTAGATATGTTGCTTAGAAAAGAGAAAAGGACATGAATATTTGTTCACCTTTTGGATCAAGCAGTAACTGCGGGAATTGTTTTGGTTCAAATTAATATTTCACATACTTTGTGATACGGTAGATATGTTGCTGAGAAAAGAGAAAAGGATAGGAATATTTGTTCACCTTTTGGATCAAGCAGTAACCGCGAGGATTGTTTTGGTTCAAATTAACATTTTGTATACTTTGTGATACAGTAGATATGTTGCTGAGAAAAGAGAAAAGGACATAAATATTTGTTCACCTTTTGGATCAAGCAGTAACCGTAGAGATTGACATTTCACATACTTTGTGATACGATAGATATGTTGCTGAGAAAAGAGAAAAGGACATGAATATTTGTTCACCTTTTGGATCAAGCAGTAAGAGCGAGGATTGTTTTGGTTCAGATTAACATTTTGTATACTTTGTGATACAGTAGATATGTTGCTGAGAAAAGAGAAAAGGACATGAATATTTGTTCATCTTTTGGATCAAGCAGTAACCGCGAAGATTGTTTTGGTTCAGATTAACATTTTGTATACTTTGTGATACAGTAGATATGTTGAAGAGAAAAGGACATGAATATTTGTTCACCTTTTGGATCAAGCAATAACCACGGGGATTGTTTTGGTTCAGATTAACATTGTGTATACTTTGTGATACGGTGGACATGTTGCTGAGAAAAGAGAAAAGGACATGAATATTTGTTCACCTTTTGGATCAAGCAGTAACCGCGGGGATTGTTTTGGTTTAGATTAACATTTTATAAACTTTGTGATACGGTAGATATGTTGCTGAGAAAAGAGAAAAGGACATGAATATTGTTCACTTTGTGGATCAAACAGTAACCGTAGAGATTGACATTTCACATACTTTGTGATACGGTAGATATGTTGCTGAGAAAAGAGAAAAGGACATGAATAGTTGTTCAATTTTTGGATCAAGCAGTAACCGTGGGGATGGATTTGGTTCTGATTAACATTTTGCATACTTTGTGATACGTGGATATGTTGCTGAGAAAAGAGAAAAGGACATGCATATTTGTTCACCTTTTGGATCAAGCAATAACTGCGGGGATTGTTTTGGTTTTGATTAACATTTCACATACTTTGTGATATGGTGGATATGTTGCTGAGAAAAGAGAAAAGGACATGAATATTTGTTCACCTTTTGGATCAAGCAGTAACTGCGGTGAACACTAGCTCTACTTATCCCATCTGGTTAAAAATTCTAGTTTGAAAGAAGAAGTGAGGCACTGATCTCTCTTGGATCCTCTTTTAATTATCATACCCACCCTGAATGATGTTTTCGTACTGATTAACATTTTGCATACTTAGACTTCTTGCAGTGGCATTCATTAACTAGTTCTTTCTTGTAACTTGATTTGCTGAAGAAAGTGGCAATGCCAACTCTTTGTTCTGATTTTCGTTTTCATTTGTATTTAGTAATGTCATCAATGATGAATAGAGCAATACAGGAAGAAGCACGGGGATCTAGTGGCATGTTTCATTCTTATGAAGCTAATTTTATCAAAGAAACTCAAGAATGTACGACAATATGTGTATAGGCACCAAATAGAAGCAAGTCAAAAATCAAAGCACAAGGCTACTCATCTATCAGAGAGGATTACATCTCTCCCGTAATGACATTGATAGAAACAAGTGGAAGTACTCTCTTAAATAAATTAAAACTACTAATAACAGAATCCGTCTATTACTCCTAATTATTCTGATCTAAACTAACTCCACTAATCATCCTGTGACCTTAAGACTAGGAAGTAAATAACTTATTGGACTCCTAAACAATAGCAACAAACAAACCACTGCACCACAAATCAACTAGTTGCCAATAGACATTGTATAAAAAAAATTCAGTAAATTTATGTAAAAGAATAAGACCATTGCAATAATTTGAGATCCGTAAATTGGTATACATACTTAGCAATGTTTAACTCATATAAATGTCAATGGAATAATGTTCTCAACAAAACTACTAGTAACATTTTTTACTCTAAATTATATTTTATTCTAAATTTCTAAATAACATAAGTTGCAAGAAAATATTATATAATATACACATTAATGGAAAATTCAAATAAAAGTTAAATCATTAATAAAATACAATTACATAAATGCTCAACTTTCAAGATTATTACGTTGCTCATATAAATGCTCTATTAATGCATTATGGAGTTCAAAATGAGCATTTTTGTCCTTAATTTTTTAAGTCTAGCTAAAAATTATTCGTGAATACATGCAATAAGAAGTTAAGAAAAACAACGAATAATTGAAAAATTAATCAACAAGCACACCCGCAATCACAGCCACAACAATTCTCTCGATCATACACTATTTTTTTCCGAATATTGTTAAATCTGAAAACGATCTACCGGAATACTAAATTATTGTTGTGATTTTAAAAAATTATTATGTTATGTATTGTATATTTTTATCTTGTATTTAAATTATTTTGTTATGTATTATATTTTTAAATTAAAATTTCCATCTTAATATTTAAATTCCATGCATTCTCCATAGTAAATATTAATAATAATATCAAATTATAGCACTTTAAGTGATGAAGATTAAAAAAAAAAGAAATATAATTAATTCGGGATGAAAGTAGTATATATTAAATAGTATATATTTTAAAATGTTATATTACATTTAAGAAGAATTACTAATATTAGAGATTTAATTAATAGTCTTATATGAAAAATAATATGTTAATTACAAAATAATAAAAATAAAAATATAATTCTCAAAAAGTGAATAGAGTGTATGAAAAATAGTTCTTTGGAGAACTGTTATTCAACTCTCTACAATTGGAGAGTAGATGGTGAATTAGAGTCATTGGAGAGGACATTCTATATTTTACTCTCCAAATATATATAGAGGGCAGAGAGTAAAATAGAAAGGGGTTGGAGATGATCTTAGAAACATAGGAGGTGAGTGATGTTTTTGTTGCGATAAAGGGATTGAAAATGAATAGTGATTTTTCAAGGAAGAAGGGAATTTCATCGAAAAGTTATACTATGTAAATAAGATAAAAATATTTTCTTATTGATAATTTATAAATTTTAAATACCTTTAACATAAGAGAAATACACGTTCGAATACCAGGTTTGGTATTTACACATTGTAGACACGTATATTTTATTGGATCAAATTCATACTAAATTTGAATTAAATCTATGTTTATTTGGGTTGAATGATTAATTTGGGTTTTACAAATAACTAAGTCCATTTTATTAAATTCAAGTTCAAGATCGATTTCATCTTGAAGCCCAAATTCATGCCACGTGTCACAATGAGTAGGCACCCAAGACCAACAAGATTATGCCACGTCCAAATGGTGTGGTTATTCTAGTCAAATTTAAGAACCAAATCACAATCCGTCAAGTGTCAAAATGACATCTTTTGGCCAATCATAAGCAAAACCCCCCACAACTATAAATAAGGGACTAACATTCAACAAGCATTGGAGAAAGCCACAACATCAACTACATAGTTCTTTGAAAGAGTGGTCAACATAGTTCTTTTTGGAGATCGACTTGAAACGACAAAGTGTTTCCCGATGTTTCTGGAGATCGAATACATCTCAAAGAGGTCTACATACCCTCGAATCGCGGAGAAGTTATACATCTCAAGGAGGTCTACATCCCCTCGAATCTCGGAGAAGTTTAGGAGAAAAAAATCAAGAGAGTAATAGAATTGTACTCCCACCGTTTGATAGAGTATATTAGGAAAAATAATGCATGCATTTGCCTGGTGTTTTACTAGTATCTTGTTTGGTACTCTTTTCCAATGTATGTATAACTAATGTTTGCATTAGTTATACACTTTACTGTGTATTCTTTTGCATGATTAAAGGCTCAATTGCCCCTTAAAACCTTTTTTTACATCTTTTCCACCATAATAGTGGAGGGTATCTTTATAACTATTTTTTTATGCAATACATGCTTTTTTAATGCATCAAACCAAACGATGTGTAAAAATAATCTATGTATAATTAATGCTAGCATAACTAATACATACATTTTTAATGCAAGCATTACTAATACACTCTATTTAACATTATTGTTATACACTCTACCAAACGACATATACACATTATCCATCAATTTCACATCAGAAATATACACATAAAAGTCACAAGAAACTTCAACACTCGCACAAAAAAAAATTATTCTATACTTTCAATTTTTTTTAAATTTTTTTCCTTGAAAAATAAAGACTCTCAATTAAGAAAAACGAGATTTTATCGGACAATTCCAAGTTAAGAACAAATGACAACAATGGTAAACTGAAATTGAAAACTTTGATACATTTTCATGGAACATTATGTGATTTTTTTAAAAATTAATTAGCTTTAAAAATCGTGCATAAACAAAAAGAAATGAAAAAAATACTTAAAATAAAATATTTTTTGACACGGCACAGAGGTGGCACTAATGTAGCAATTGCATGATGCGTGTGTAATACACTCTCCATTGTGAGTGATATTTAGTTCACTTAAAAAATGTTAAGGGGTAATAAATATCTGTATAATTAAAGTGCTAAAGTAAGTTTGACTGTCAAGTTCAAGAGCGAATTGATATATATATATATATATATATATTTTGAATTATTAATGTCGAATGGATTGAGGAATAAGTTCACGTGAACTAAATAAAATGACACATCATATTTTATTAGCCAAATTTTAATAAGACAACTTTTGAGGTGATATAGACAAAATTGAAAAACCTTGTTAAAATAAGATAAAATAGACGTTAATAAGTAATTTCTAAAAATTGGGCCGGAGTCCAAAAAAGTAGTTTGTGTTGAAACAAATACCAATTAATCCATTTATTAATTACATAATTTCTTAATATGTAAGTTATGTACTACCGTACACAAGAATAAGAAAAGACTAAGCTAGTTAGTAGTAAACTTTATTTATAAAATAAAACCGTCCATTCTTGTGAACTTCCATTAATCAGCTTAGTTTTATCTTTGGATTGCTTTAACAAGGTGAGTTTTACTTTAATTTGATATTTTCTTATATAATTTTTGTGAAATCCCCAAAAAGAAAAGAAAATTGAAACAATTTATTTGTTTTACTAGTTGCAGGAGGGTGTTATTTGTTCAAATTTTAGCCCTAAAAAAGGAAAGGTGCTTCAAGAGAGTTACAAAATTTCACCTGTAAGATGTATAAAAGCATCCCAATTTTTGATTTGTTTGGTTTTGTGGCAGTATATGTATCTGTTTATTACTGTGTTTGATTAATTTTTTCATCAAATAAATTATGAGTGTGTTTGTTAATTGAAATAAACTTAATCCCCAAAACTTTCTATTGTATAGTCAACATCCTCTTCCAGTTCTCACCAAGATTTACCTTTTGATCTAAAAGAGGGGAATGGAAGTGAAATGAGAAAAGATAGAAAGGGGGAAATGGGTTTTATTTAACCTAGATCTAGGAGTTTGGGACCGATAAGAAACCACTTAAATTGTATCGAAGTACTAGAAATGCTATATATATTGTGATTCGGAGTGGGATTTCTTATTAGTATTTAGGTCTCGAGTCTTAGGCCAGGTCAAGTGCAATGTCTCACTATGCCCTTTCTATTGCAGATTTATTGAACTCTAAGTTGCAAATTTTTGTTGTGTTCTTCCGCTACTCACATGGCCTTCACCCTCAACTCTGCTATCTAGAAAGCTTTTCAACTCTTTAGATTTTAGTGCATTACTAACATCATAAAATGAGATATTGTACTTCCCATATAGCAATGTATCAACAAAAAGTATCGTAAGACGGTGGTAAAGAACTTTACACGATTAAGGCCTGATCCTCACTTTCAATTTTGATATATACGTTCTTCAAGTTAATTATAATTGAATTAAACTTATCAAGGTGAGTTTTGACTAGTGGACCTTCGTTCATACGAAGATTGTACAACCTATTTTTCAAGTAGAAGCAGCTTGTGTGTGATTTCGTAGGTTACAGATATTCTAACTTCTTCCATGCCGTTGTAGATTTCTCTTCAGTAATTTCTCGAATAATGCTATCTGTAATGCTCATAAAGATCGCACTCAAAGCCCTTTCCTTCAGGTCTGCTTTGTCTGATTCTTTCAACTCTTTTGGAAAAGCCTCCTCAATTTCCTGCCATAACCCTTCTAACACCAAAGACGATCTCATTCTAATCTTCCACAAACTAAAATTAGACCCCCTTGTCGAATTTCATACTTTGTTGAAGATGATGAAGACGTTTTAATACTTGATTATGTGCAGAAATCCCAATGAAGTTCTGATATCAATATTAAGTTTGAATATGAAATGAACGCACTTGACCAATTAAGTTGTAATATGACACTTAAATCAGTCCAAGTGTACTTGATTTCTACATTGAGTGATGCTTAAGGATAGCTTACGAGTTTCATCAAATGTTGATTACCATTTGTGGCATTACTTCTCTTGTACTGCTTTGATTGATTACCATTTGTGGCATTAGTTCTCTGGCACCGCTCAATGATCATCCTCTCAAGTTTCATAGAATGAGCAAGCATGACTTGTATCAAGTACATTTCACTAGTTGTCCCCTTGAATTTCCTTAACCTCACTGTTTGAATCATCATCGGAGCTTCACTTGCTTCGTTTTCTGCCTCGGACAAGTAGTCAAACAGTTCCTTTGTGTGACATATTGTCTCATCAACCCGAGGAAAGAATCATATTGTATTATGTGGTCAATGTTTCAAAAATTAGTGAAGCTGAAAGATATACAATTATACATAAACATTTTATAAACAAGAAATCCAGAGGGCCGGGGCATAAGTTAAAATTCTTCAAAATACGAAGCTTCTATATGCAGCACAAGATTCAAACCCCTGACATGTGCCTAATCCACATAGCGTGCATTGTAGTCTTACCACAAGAGTAAAGTCCCGGGCCTGTGTGTACATATATATACTATACATTGACACACACACACATAGGCAAAGTGCACAGGTGATACATTTAACAGAAATCTTTAAGTCACAAATTCTCAGGCTTTGAAAGCTTAGTGATACATCAAGCCTATCTGGTATAGATACCGACCAGATAGTTAGTTCACAAGCAGAGGTGCTTAATCCTATCAAATATTGGGTTCACATAAGAGCACTTAAATTTAACTGTATAACTGGTAAGGATTGACAAGTTCATAACCTTTGGAGAAACTATATCAACAAGATTAACATCAACACAATATTTCACCTCCAAAGTCTCAAGTATTGGCATAATAAGAGTAGTGTTTATTGATCCTACAGAGCTGTTAATTGTTGAATGCTCTAACTGAAGGCTAACAAGATTGGGGGGATCTATGCTAAAGTGTCTGTCTTGGAGATAAGATGAAATCCCAGTATAGGTCCAAACACATGTTAAGTTGTGCAGACCGTAACTGCATCCAATTTTTTGATAAGATGTTAGCTCTTGCAGCATATTTTATGAGCCTGAGATCTAGTATTCTATGTAGTATGTTAGTTGGTAATTCACAAATAATAGACTTGCTCAAATTACTAGATATCTTGCTTCTAGCACATCGACTCATATAAATAATTGTCTTATTATAGAATTCTGAAATAAGGAGTTCTTTCATAAAAATGTGAAACTTTGAAAGAATTTTTGTGAGAATTTGAATGAATGGGGCCGGTTTAAATAGGATTGGATCAATAAATTGTTTAGAAAGGAGAAAAGTAAAAGGGAAATGGCCAAATGACTGAATTAAATTTTAAGTAAAACATACTCCCTCCATCCTGAAATAATGTCACTTTAGAGTTTAGCCAAAAATTTTTTGTCCCAAAACAAGTGTCATCATACGAATTCGAGACAAAAATTAGTATGCTTTTTCAACTATACTCTTGTATTAAAGAACTACTACTTCTTAATAGCGCTCAATTAGTAAAAAAAAACATCTAATAAATAGTGGAAACTTAGTGAACTACCCCTTCAATTTATTATTTTCCTTAATGGGTGTGAAATGAGCTAAAATGATACTTATTTTGTAACGGAAGAAGTAGTTGTATATAGTTATGTTGTTTCCGGTCAATGCTCATTTTCCAATAGTGAAATCATATTTATCCCGGTGAATACCTTCTTCTTGTTCACTCTGCCCTGGTGCCACATGTCCCCCCCTTTCTCTTTAATTTTGTAGCTATATATATGGGCACTTATTTACTTTCCAAGAGCCACATACTATACACATCACACTTCTATGTATAGTATGTGGTTCTTGTCAAGTAATAAGTGTCCATATATATTGCTACAAAATTTAAGAGCAGGGGGACACGTGGGACAAGGGTGGAGTGAACGAGAAGAAGGTATGCACGGGGATAGGTATGATTTCATAGTTGGGAAAATGAGTATTGACCTGAAACGACACAACTATATACTACTACGTTATGCCAAAATAGGTATCACTTTAGCTCATTTCACGCCCATTAAGGAAAATAATAATTTGACGGTATAGTTTACTAAGTTGCCTCTATTTATTAGATGTTTTTGATAATTGAGCACTATTAAAAAGTAGTAGCTATTTAATATAAGAGTATAGTAAAAAAAACATACTAATTTTTAAATATTATAGTTAAGAATGATTCTATGTGATCTGGAGCAAAATGACATTGAAGCTACCATCACTAAGGTTGTCAACAATATCTATGGCCAAAAATCCAGGGCAACATGGTCGTAGCAAGCATATAAATGTGAAGTTTCATGCTATCAGGCAAGCAAAGAATGATGGCGAAGTTAAACTTGTTCATTGCAGCTCAAATCAATAGATTGCGAACATCATGACCAAGGCTCTTCTTAAGGGGAAATTTGAAGTTCTAAGGGCTAAGTTGGGAGTATCCAAGAAAAATCTCGTAGAGTGTTAGAAAATGAGATATTTCTAGATAGTCTTTTGTTTGGTGGTTTCTTTTTAAATATTATGTTTAGTTTGGAAAGGTAGTCCTTGTTTTATGGAATATGATTTGTAAGAAAGTCGATAGTGGTTAAATAGGTAATGAAATATGCACATCTCAACCAGGCAGTTGTAGGATGCATCATTGAGGAGCAAGACCGATCCATGCTAGACGTGGGTAGAATCACACATAGGACCCTTCCTCCACATGCCAAGATATCCGATGACACCAAATAGACTATGCACGAATGTATCTCTGTGTTCATATGCTTAATAACATGCGAAGCCAACACTCGTTGCTAACGTGAACATCGAAACACCATCACTGTTGAAGACGTGCATTGGGTCATTAGCAAGTTTGGTTTTGATGAATACATTGAACCCTTGCCTTTGTACTTGCCTCGTTATCGTGAGGATGGTGGTGGTGAGCGTGGATCCATGATAGAGGAGTCTTTATTGAAGCGTCCAATAGTTGATGCAGCTTTAGGCTGCAACATCACGCCCTATCACCAGCCTCCTAATTTTCCTATGGCTCATCACCACTTTGTGTATCCACCACCAATGGGAAATGGTGATATGCAGGGGGATGCATCAAATGGAAGCACTTCTCAGTGTGTAATGGATAGTGACGTTGAGTCTCCTACGGAGGACGTAAGGAGTGATTAATTTTTCTATTGAAGGAATTAACCCGTTGTTGAAATTGTAAGAGTAGTGAAGAAAGTAGGTTATCTTTTCTATGTTACCTAATCTAGTATAGTTCTTAATTGCAAAGTTTAGGAATGTGTCTTTCGAACTGAGTGAGCCAAAGGGTGGTCCGTCCAATTGTCTGTTTGTTTATGTGTGTATATGTATGTGTGTGTGGTGGAAGTGCTCAACCACTTGAACAAGCGTCAGCTGTCCTTATTATGATATATATAGACTATGCAATGCATTTGTAAAAGTAAAAGAGAAGCTAGGTAGCATACCAGGGGAAGGGGAATGTGCAGGGGTTGGTTGACTTGTGGAGATCAGAATAAGGACAGGTGATGCTTGTTCAAGCGCCCCACCACCCCCACCACACACACATAAACATACGCACATAAGTTACCATCCAATTGAAGGGGCCACTAATTGTCTCACTTAGTTCGAAAGACACATTCCTAAACTTCAGAAATTAAGAACTATCCTACATTAGGCAACATTGAAAAAATAGTCTACTTTCTTTATTGCTCTTGAAGTTTCAACAACTTAATTCCTTCAGTAGAGAAATTGATCACTCCTTAACCCCCTCCGCAGGAAACTCAACATCACTCACTATCCACTGCACATTGATGCTGCATCTTAAATCGGCATCAACCATTGGATGCTTCAAAAAAGACTTCTCTCTCAGGGATCCATGCTCACCACCATCATCCTCACGATAATGAGGCAAGTACAAAGTCAAGGGTTCAATGTAGTCATCAAAACGAAACTTGCTCATGACCCAATCCACGTCTTCAATGGTGATGGTGTTTCGTTGCTCACGTTGGCTTCTCATATTACGAAGCATATGAAAAATCAGGGGATATAAGATACATACTGAAAAATCAGGGGATCAAACACAAGGTTAGGTTGTGTAGACCATAACTGAGTCCAATTTTTTTATAAGTTGCTAACTCTTGCAGCATATTTGTCGGGCATGAGATCTAGTATTCTATTTAGCGTGTCAGTTGGTAATTCAAAAATAATAGACTTGCATAGATCACTAGATTTCTTACTTCTAGCACATAGATTTCTCTCAGAAGTATTTTATATACAAATTTAGATAATTACTTCAACATGAATTGAGGGGTGTATAAATATTACTCCTGAAATGAGGAGTTTTTTTTCATCAAAAGGTACAACTTTTGTTTGAAGATGAGAAATTTCTGGATAGTCTTTTGTTTAATGGTTCCTTTTGAAATATTATGTTTAGTTTGTAACGGAAAGGTAGTCCTTATTTTATGGTATATGTTTTGTAAGAAAGTCAATAGTGGTTGGATAGGTAAGGTGTCTACTAACTTTTGAAAAGCTTATATAACTACAAGCTAGTTTTGGGAACGTGCGTTGCATGTTTATTTTAAAATATTTAATACAAATTTTATATTGCGAACGACAATTTTTAAATGGTGCATATATTATTGGACTTTCTTTGTGCTATAAATACAAAACAATCATATAGAGAAAAAAAGTAACACTTGTAAGTTAAGTGTAAAATCTTACAAGCTTGATGCTCTACTTTACTGACATATATAGTACTTTAATTTAAAGATAAATATATACTCGAATACATAAAAGTGTTTGCATACATAACTAAAAAATTAGAAATTAAAAAAGGGGGGTGATTGTATAGTAATTATCGCATAGCATAAAATGGAAATACAATGCCGCATATAAAAATATTATATAGTTGCTAGTACAACCATGAAACCTAAAAATATGAATGAATGAGATACCATTTATTATGTTTCATCAAGAACCTGAAACTGAAGATGATGGGGAAGAAGAGATTATGAAGATTATGTTGTCAAAGAAAATTATAACTCATAAGCACAAAAAATAATCATTAATAAAAACAATGAAAATTGAAATATAAATGAGACGTTAGTGAAAGGAAAAAGAAACACGAGAGATATTTATACTAATATGTATAGTGACTCTAAAATTATTCTTTCAAAATTATTAAAACTATGAAAGGTTTGAATAATTATGATATTGAATTTTTGGCTTCTCATCTTAAATAATGGAAGGTTAAAAGCTTAAAGTGATTATGATGACTATTAAAATAAAGAAAAGACATAAAGTCACCACTGAAGTTGTCTCGAATTTTTAAAAAGACACTTTAACTTTCCGGGTTTCCTATTACCCCACGAAACTATTTGAATCCACAATAAATATACCATTTTGACTAATTTTAACATCACTCGTGTTGTCACGAAATATGGACGCGTGAAGGACTCTTGATACTGCTTCAGACCAACGTAAAATTGCGTGAAGGACTACGAATTCAAAATCAAGGTGAAATCCTGCTCAAAAAGCCCTAAGATTCGTCTATACATCTTAAACTTTTAGCCAGAGACACCTTTACAAACTTTGGACATTTTTCATCTTTCTCACAGGCTGGAACACTCACAAGAACACAAAAAAAGAAGAAGTCATAGCTTCCTAGCTTTTGAATAATTTCATACATGTTTAGGCTTTAGCAAAGGTTGTTCATCTTTTCTTGTTTTTTGTGAAATAGCGAGTTCTACGCCTTCAGTTCACTTCCCCACAAAAGGTGAAAATCTGAACTTATTCTTATTCATTCATCGTCGATGATTATTTTGTTGTTAGAAATTATGATTAATGTATATATCACGCTATAAATTTTGATTAATTTTTCAATTTGAACGGTCTACTGTATGTTCTCATATGCTTACGCGTCAGCCAAGAAATCTTGGTCTATCACTGATTAAGCTTTGTACTAGAAAATACATACGTTAGGAATATATTCGTACTTAGTTTTTTTGGTAACTAACATGATTTTATTAATCACCAGTGAAAAAACATTACAAAACCATAGCTTAGTCAAACTCAACTAGCTATCTCATAACTCATCATGTGTTGCTCGAGCACTGCAAGTATAAGCTATCTCCCGGGCAAGGCATTCGATCTCGCGACTTCTCTTCTCAAAAATTCTCGTGTTTCTTTCATTCCATATCGCATGAACTATCTCCGCATTTAGCATTCTGAATATTCTAGCTTGGACTGATTTTCCTTTTCCACGATTGAGACTCCATTCTAGATGTTGAGTCCATGATTGCGGAGTGATAGAAGTCTGACCAATTCATTTTAGCAATCTATTCCACAGTTGGTTTCCATAAGAACACTCAGCAAATAAGTGATCTCTATCTTCAAAAGAGGACCTGCATAGCACACAAGTAGGATCAACATTCAGTCCCCATTTATTCAGTCTTTCGGCCGTCAGCATCTTTCCTTGAAGGCATAACCACAACGTGAATGTAGCTTTTGGTCGAGCCTGGTTTTGGAATATAAGTCCCTTTCATCTAACTCGTGGTAGTTCCCCTAACAGTTGTAGGTACATACTTCTAGTCAAACTTCGGCCAGGTTGAACAACGATATGCAATTTCTCCAAGATTATCCGAGCCCCCATAATTTTCCTCACCATCCAACACGCACTGCTAGGAATTACCATAGTAGCCAAGTCCTGCTTTTTGATATAATAGGCATTTATCCACCTGATCCACAATCTGTCCTGTTTGTCAGCTAGATCCCAGTGAAGTTTGGCTATAGCAGCTTGATTCCATAGATGTAAGTTAGGCAAGTTAAGCCCCCCAACTGATTTAGGACAGCAAACTTTATCCCATGCTACTAATGCTCCTTTAGTGATTGTATTGGATCCAGACCATACATAACTTTTGCAAAATGCTTCAATCGTTCAAACCACCTTAGTAGGTAGTAAAAATAATTGAGCCCAGTAGGCTTGAATACCAAATATAACACTTTGAACCAATTGTACTCTTCCCGCATAAGATAATTTCTTTGCAGTCCATGAGGTGATTCGCCTAACAATTTTCTCAATCAGGGGTTGCCATTGTAGCAGGGTCAGCTTTTTTGTTGACAATGATATTCCTAGATACTTGAACGGAAGCTCTCCTTGTGTATAACCTAGTAGTTGGAGGATCTTGTCCTTCTCAACTTGTGCCACGCCCCCAAAATATACTGAACTCTTGTTCATATTTTCTTGTAAGCCTGATGCCTTAGAAAAGATCATAAATGCTTTGTGTATTGCCACCATAGAGTCTAGATCACCTTTGGAGAAGAGAAGGAGATCATCTGCAAAACATAAATGAGTAACTCCCAACTTTGAGCATCTAGGATGAAATTGGAAACTTTTCTCAGTCTTCAAGTTATTGAGGTTCCTGCTAAGGTATTCCATAACTATGGCAAATAAGTAAGGGGAAATTGGATCTCCCTGTCGAAGTCCCTTGGCAGCATCAAATGATTCAGTGGCTGAACCATTAATCAACACTGTGTAGTTGACAGTAGTTACACATTGCATTAACCATCTTCTAAATTGTGTTGGAAACCTCAAGTCCTCGAGTATTTGCTCTAAATATATCCACTCAACTGAGTCATAAGCCTTCTGCAAATCAATCTTTATCATGCATCTAGCAGATATATGCTTTCTAGTATAAGCTTGAACCAACTCCTGTGCTAGGATTATGTTATCAGAAATTCTCCTACCTGGTATAAAACCAGTTTGAGCTTCACAAATAATACAAGGCATAATCTTCTACATTCTGGAAGTAATAATTTTGGCAATAATTTTATAGAGAACAGTACAACAAGCAATTGGTCTATAGTCTTCCACAGTCACTGGACTAGGTATTTTTGGCACCAAAGTGATAGAGGTGCAGTTTATGGCGTTACACATTGCCCCTGTAATGAAGAACTCTCTCACTGCTGAACATATATCATCTTTAACCACCTGCCAAGCCTTTTTGAAGAAACATGCTGTGTAACCATCAATACCTGGAGACTAATCATCATCTATGCTTCTTAGTCCCTCCCAAATTTCTTGATCAGTGATTTCCTCACACAAGTCCAGTTGTTGTTGATGCATAAGTATGGGGCCTAGTTTCATTATTCTCCTATCCACTGCTGGTAGTCTATTTTGAGAAGCTCCCATTAGACTCTGATAAAAGGATATGATTTCTTGCTGAATGGCTTTGGGATCTTGGAATTTGCAGCCATTTAAGGCCTGAATACTACCAATCAACTTCTTATGAGTTCTTTCTTTCATAACTGCTGAGAAGTACTTTGAATTGGAATCCCCTAGTTTGATCCAAATAACCCTGGACTTCTACTTGAGGATACTTTCTTCAATCATAGACCACTTCTCTAAGTTATGCCAACAACCTCTTTTCTTGGTTGAGTAACAGATCAGAATATTGTGCATGTAGTTCTATCTGAACTCTTCTGAGCTCTTCTCTTGCCTTAACAGTGTTGCTCCTTACATTCTTGAATTCCTTAATATTAAGGTCTTTGAGCAATAACTTCAATAGCTTTAGTTTATACCAAATCTTTTCCGTACCTTTCTTGTTCACTGGTTGCCTCCATACCTTAAGTACCAATGTCAAGAAATTAGGATGATCAGCCCATACATTAAAAAATCTGAATGGCAACCTACCCCCTCGAGGTTCATCAGTTACTTGTAGAAACATGGGAGAGTGATCTGAGATGTGAGGTAATTCATATTCAACCTGGGCATGTCCCCATTTCATCATCCAATTTGAGTTTCCAAAGGCTCTGTCAATTCTACTCTTATTAAATTTTACTTAGCATTCATTAATGTATATATATGTATAAACCTATGTTTGTTAAAATGTATTACTTAAAAACCCCGTTTCGAAATTACTTTCTATTTATGTATATGTTAGTCTTTTTATGAATCAAGTTTTTGTATAACTTGCTCTGTTTTTCACCTTTATTAACTGTTTGAGAATATGTTTTTTTCTTAACTTTCATTCCCTTTTCTTTTCTCTGTTTTGCACGAACGTTGGAGCGGAAGAGTCCCACTATGGGATTCAACGATACATTGTTGCATGCAGCTTGCATATCTTGTACATGGAGTCCGCACATACGTATCATTTTTCTGCCTTCACGTTGTTCAGACGTCGAATAACAGATGAGATTCTTTCATTCTATAAAAGTCAAGCACAACTATTAATTACCTCATTTTTCTCAGTTTATTCTATTTAATTGTGTTGATGTGATTAATGTTTTTATCTCTATTGTGCGTTCCCTGATATATACGAATTTTCTTTGACCTCATACAGTAACTACAAATACTTCGTTTTATCGCATAAAAGAAAGCCTTTATTTTTTTGAACATAAGAAACCAACATAGTTAAGTTAGAAATGTTCCTCATTAAAATTTTCTTGTAGTTACTCACTTCCCTTTCAAATACTTTTGTCAAAAATAAACCACAACGTTACTGCCCAACTCTTTTTTTAGTTTAGATTTACAGATTTTATTATAAAATTTATTCTTTTTTTTTTTTTACCCTCCCTAGGAGCTCCCACCTTTTTTTTTTTTGCTCCCTTGGTGACTCGAACTCGCAACCTTCGGGTTGGAAGTGAAGGGTGCTTACCATCCGAGCAACTCCCTCTCTTCATAAAATTTATTCTTTAACTTGTAAGTTCTTGACTTTATTCAAGTCTTAAACTTTTCCCTCTAAATTTAGTTAAGTTCACTAGATCTTCTTTTACTACTTCCAATGCTTCAAATTTTGATAAAATTCCTTCTCTTATTAAATTTAAATGGATTCAAGTCATCATTTGTTATCCAATAAACTAGTTTAATGTTTACAAAATATTTTACTTCCACACGTTTTCAACAAGACAATTTTTCATAAAGAAGTGTTTTTTCAATCAATGATTTTAAATTTACTTGAGATTTAGCTTTCACATTTTTTGACACTTGGCCTAATTAATTAATTAAGTTCGGTCGGTTAACCATTTTTAATGGATCTTAAAGGATGCTTAATACCTTTCCTTTAGATTAGTTGAACCCTTACCTAGAATCTTATGTTTAGTAGACCTTAAAATGAAGTTAACTTTAAACGTCTTTGATCCATTTTAGGTGTCTTAATTCACCATAAATAATTAGGTGGCGACTCATTTAGTTAGTTAATTAATTTAGGAATCACTAATATGTTGTACACTATTTTGACCTAGTTAAAATGGGGTATAACGAATAGTAATCTAACTGAGGTTAGGAGCTTCCCACTTTTAATAATATATGATGATATGTGTCTAAGTCTTTTGTAATATGCCATATGAATGACAAAAATAAATTCTGCTGAACCTTATCTTTTTCTCAAGAGTTCCAAATATAATAGTAGTATCAAGAGCCCTTCTTCTTGAGGGATCTGTGATGGCAAAGACATAAGTTTTTTCTTCAGTTCTTCTAAGGTGAGTGAGCTGATCAACAATAACATGACATCCACCAGCTTCTTGGGTGTATGTCCTCCTATGTTTACGATTATCCATCTCACTCTCTCTACAAATATATCTCTTTATCTCTCTATACATATATACATATATACATATACATATATACATATATACATATACATATATACATATATACATATACATATATACATATATACATATATACATATATATATATATACATATATATATGTAATAAGTGCCCATATATATTGCTACAAAATTTAAGAGCAAGGGGGGACACGTGGCACAGGGCGGAGTGAACGAAAAGAAGTTATTCACCGGGATAGATGTGATTGGGAAAAGGAGTATTGACCGGAAACGAAATAACTATATACTACTACTTCTTTTGTTCCAAAATAAGTATCACTTGAACTCATTTCACGCCCATTAAGAAAAATAATAAATTGAAGGTATAGTTTACTAAGTTGCCTCTATTTATTAGATTTTTTTTTTTATAATTGAGCACTATTAAAAAGTAGTAGCTCTTTAATATAAGAGTATAGTCAAATAATGCATACTAATTTTTTAAATACTAATACTCCTTTCACCTCCAAAATAAGTGCCACTTGAGCAAAAAACACTGTTCCAAAACAAGTGTCTTTGTAGGAATTCTATACCAAAATTATTACGCTTTTTTCAAAGACATCTAGCAAATAAAGCTAACTTAGTAAACTATACTTCAATTTATTTTTTCCTTAATGGGCATGAAATGAGCTAAAGAGATACTTATTTTGGACAAAGGAAGTAGTAGTATATAGTTATGTCTTTTCCGGTCAATGCTCATTTTCCCAACAGTGAAATCATATTTATCCTAGTGAATACCTTCTTCTCGTTCACTCCGCCCTGATGCCACGTGTCCCCCATTTCTCTTAAATTTTGTAGCTATATATGTGGGCACTTATTACTTGCCAATAGCCACATACTATACACATAGAGAGAGAGATATTTGTAGAGAGAGAGTGAGATGGATAATGGTAATCATGTTGGTGGTTCAGGAAATGGAGGATGTCATAGCTATTGCAGATCTCCACAACCAACCCCTGCACATTCCCCTTCCTCTGGTATGCTACCTATCTTCTCTTTTACTTTTACAAATATATTGCACAGTGATTTCTCTATATCTATGTATGGTTGGAATGTTCATGAATTTATATTTGATATGCTTACTAAAACCGAGCGTTTCTACTAAAATCTATCTCACAAGGTAGGGGAAAGGATATGTACACTCGCACTTCCAAATTTTATTTATGGAATTATATATACTAATTACTGGGCATGTCCTCGTTGTTGTTGAATATTCATGAGGCTTGTATATGCAGAAGTGCACACAGTTTTTTTCAGGAGAGTTAATCTGGGCTGCTAGCTAATAATTTTCATTAATTCCTCTGAATTTTTCATTTTCTTCTTTATCTCTGCTGAGTTTTGGAAGATAATAAAAATGGAGAGCTGCAACTTGTGTACATTTCTTGGCTTGCTCTATTTTCGTCTTTAATTAGCATATATGCATTTTTATCCATATATATATATATTTGCAAAGCTAGCTGTTTGTATATCAAAGATGAAAGATCAATTGATCAATTGATCAATTCATGGTAATGGTGATCGACACGGCATTTCTGGTTTTCTTTTGGAACTTTAAAAAAAAAATGGAAACAAGTGGCATGCATGCAATCTTGTGTATGTCGTCTCTACCCCTTTTTTACGCGTGTATCTCCTCTAAAAAGAGTATTAACAAGAGAGAGGAAGAAACAAACCGTCTAACGTTAGCAACTTTGAAAATCAGCTAGCTATATTACACAAATTAAAGTCTTTAATTATGGCATAAAAATTTCCTAAACTGTCCGTTACAATTTGAGGAGATTTCCTATATTTATATATATGTGTCAGCTAATTTACTTGAGTTAATTTATTTGTTTGCTCTCTGCTTTTGCCATAAAATTAAAAATCAGAACAAATAAGCATTTTAAGAAGTTAATTAAAATCTAGCAAGTGATTCTTTATCCAAAGTTTAAGAAGCATAGCATATAACATTAAGAAGAACTGGTACTACAAAAAAAGATATGAAAACAGTGGGCAGGGTAGTATCCGTCAATAAATTTTTATCTTAATCCTATATCACGGTTATGGTAAAAGAAAAAGCCTTTTGATCCGAGGCAAGTTTGGATATATGCGAGAGTTAGTTAAAGAGTAGACAAAATATGAAGTGTTCTATGTTAAGTCTGTATTCACACTAATCAAATAATATGTGCTTTTGGTGTTCACATGAATATTGTCCAAAATTCATAGTGCCGTCTTACAGTACGACTCTCATATCCAGCTAATAATTAGTGACATATATATTTGTGTGCCATTAGCTTTGTATTTGTTCAATACTTGGGCAGGTTATAGCAAATGTGACTTAATAATGTTTAACTAGACAATAAAAGTGTAGCTAGTTGTGATGAAATTAGACGAATAATTTGATGATATGGAAAATACTTCTTTTTCATTTCACTCTGATGTTTTATTGTTGTGTGAAATTAAGATATGGAGATGAGCTTGGAACTGCCTGCTCATCTCAACCAGGCAGTTGTTGAAGGCATTATTCAGGAGCAAGACCGATTCATGCCAAACGTGGCCAGGATCATGCATAGAACCCGTCCTCCCCATATCAAGATATCCGATGATGCCAAATGGACTATGCACGACTGTATCTCTGAGTTCATATGCTTCGTAACATACGAAGCCAATGCTCGTTGCCAGCGTGAGCATCGGAACACCATCACTGATGATGACGTGCATTGGGTCATTAGAAAGTTTGGTTTTGATGACTACATTGAACCCTTGCCTTTGTACTTGCCTCGTTATCGTGAGGATGATGGTGGTGAGCGTGGATCCCTGATAGGGGAGTCTTTGTTGAAGCGTCCAATGGTTGATACAACTTCAAGCTGCAACATCACGCCCTATCATCAGCCTCCTAATTTTCCTATGGCTCATCACCACTTGGGGTATCCACCACCAATGGGAAATGGTGATATACAGGGGGATGCATCAAATGCAAGCACTTCTCAGTGTGCAATGGATAATGATGTTGAGTTTCCTACGGAGGAAGGTAAGGAGTGATCAATTTCTCTACTGAAGGTGTTAAGTTGTTGTTGAAGCTTCATGAGCAATGAAGAAATTAGACTATCTTTTCTATGTTACCTAATCTAGGATAGTTCTTAATTTGCAAAGTTTAGGAACGCGTCTTTCGAACTAAGTGAGCCAAATGGTGGCCCCTTCAATTGGCTGTTTGCTTATGTGTGTGTGTATGTTATATTTTCCCTTATGCTATGAAAAAATTGGTCATATCTACCCTCTGTTTCACTTCTTGAATATCCTGGTAGTTATATTTTTTATTGTTTTATTATTTATTTTGTGCAGATTCTTGTTGCCAATCATTTAATTTATGCCTTCAAATGAAAAAACAACAACTTTTACCTCCCCCAGATGTACGTAGCAACCTTTTCAATAGTGTAGTCGATGGCATTCTATCGAGGTTGCCATTAGGTGATATTGTGAGGACAAGCATCGTATAGAAAGAATGGAGATATAAGTGGTGCAGACCTGCTCAAACTTGATCAAACACTTTGAAAAACAACAGAGGACTTGATATCCCCTTCAATTGGTTTATCTATCACTCTCTGTCACCTCATTGCTCTTCTTACAGGACCAATTACCAAGTTTACCCTTGACATTCCTAATTTGGAAACATGTCCAAATATTAACCACTTGATATATTTCCTCTATAGGAATGTCATTCAACATCTTGTTCTTAAACCTCCATTTGGTAACCGATACAAATTGCCTTCTTCATTTTTCGTATGTTCGGGTTTGAGTCACTCAAACAATATCTCTCTCAACCAAATTCCTTGATTTGTAGTATATCAAGCAGCCACGCATACTCAGCTTCTGCTGAAGATTGAGCTACAATATCTTGTTTCTTTGTGTTCCAACAAAATTCTGATCCAAACATAAATGAGTAATGAGATGTGCTTTTGTAATCATCCAAAATCCACTCCATTAACTATCCGAGTATCCAAGAAGATCTCCATTCTCCACACTTCTATACCGAATTCCATAATCAATTCTCCCTCTAATGTACCCTAACACCCTTTTAACGGCTCCAAAATGCTTAGTGCTGGGACTTTTCATATATCCAAATAACAAATTGACATCAAACATTATGTCTAGCCTAGAAGCATCCAGATACAATAGGCTTCCAATAAGACTTCTATACAGTATTGGATCTACCCTCTCTTCGCCATCATCCTTCATCAAATTTTTATTCACAACAAGTGGAGTCACAACAGGTTTGCACTTGTCAAGCTTGAACTTTTTTCAACAGTTCAAGGCATACCTCTTTTGGAAAAAGAAAATTCCTTCACAAAATTGAGAAATCTCCATTCCTAGGGAAAAAAATTCTTCTCTCCTTGATCACACAACTCAAAAGCTTTTAGCATTTCATTTTTAACTTCCTAAACCACAAGAGTGTGGTCATCAAATCGTCTATCACAATCCACATCGCATCAACTTTCCTTTTGAAGTACAAAGTAGGCTCATTTAGGCTTCCTTCGAAGCCTTGAGACAAACAAGATGAATATCTAGCCTACTATACCAAGCTCTTGGAGCTTGTTTAAGACCATAGAAAGTTTTTTTAAGCTAATACACCCTCTCTTCTTCACCTATGGAAGATTTTCCACTTGCATTGTGCTGGAAGTATAATTACTCTAAAGGTCATTTTTGGAATTTTCTAGAAAATTACCATTTTACCCTTTTTGAAAGTTGCACATAGTCATTTTTGGTCCATTGGTATGGTTGGTTTGGGAACCGGGGTGAAAAGTTGGGAGTTTTGAAAAAGATTCTGTTTTTGAAGGTTTTAAAGTTGATATGGTTGACTTTAGTCAATATTTGGAGTTCTGAGTATCAAAATAGAAATCCGTCAGTTCCATCAGCTCCGGGACATGGCTTTTGGGGTAGTAGGACTATTGGCTTAGGTCTTGAGGTATTTAGATGAGTTTTCGAAGACTTTTTGTGTTTGAAAGTTGAAAGCATTAGATAGTTGACAAAAGTCAACATTTGGTGATAGCAAGCTTGTAATGTAATTTCGATTGTTTTGTTAGCTCCAAAATATTTTTTTTGGTCTAGATGTACTGTTTGTTTGGGTCCCAAGGCTTTTGGTTTGATTTTGACCCATTAGACGAGATGCGGGAAAAGTTAAAGCTATAGTTTGACTTTAGTCAACATTTGAAGTTAGAAAGGTCATTTTCGAGTTTTGATGATTCCACTAGGCCAAAAGGGTGGTATTTGTTCTGGTTGAAAGTTTGATTTTATTCCCGAAACTTTTGGATGAGTTTTATGTCCTTATTTGGAAATTTTGAGATTCTTAAGTTAAAGTTGACTTATCGGGTTAAGGTAACCTTGTTTCGGTGTTCTGATGATTTGAATGAATGGGGATAGTTTAAATAGGATTAGAACTATAAATTGTTGAGAAAAGAGAAAAAAAGAGAAACGACCCAAAGGTTAATTAAGCTATAAGTAATCTAAACTCCCTTCATCCCAAAATATGTGTCACTTCAACAACAAAAAAGTTGTCCCAAAAAAAGTGACATAGGAGAAATTCAACTATATCTTATATTAAAGAGCTACCAATTCTTAATAGAGCTGAATTATCGAAAACATGTAATAAATAGAGGCAACTTAGTAAACTATACCTTCAATTTATTATTTTTCCTTAATGGGCGAGAAATGAGCTAAAGTAACATTTATTTTGGGACACAAAAAGTATTAGTATATAGTTATGTCGTTTCCGGTCAATGCTCATTTTCCCAATAGTGAAATCATATTTATCCCAGTGAATACCTTCTTCTCGTTCACTCCGCCCTGGTGCCACGTGTCCCTCCTTTCTCTTAAATTTTGTAGCTATATATATGGGCACTTATTACTTGCCAATAGCCACATACTATACACAGAGAGAGAGAGATATTTGTAGAGAGAGAGTGAGATGGATAATGGTAATCATGTTGGTGGTTCAGGAAATGGAGGATTTCATAGCAATCGCAGATCTCCACAACCAACCCCTGCACATTCCCCTTCCTCTGGTATGCTACCTATCTTTTCTTTTACTAATTACAAGTGATTTCTCTATATATATGTATGGTTGGAATGTTCATGAATTTTTATATTTGATATGCTTACTAAAGCAGAGCGTTTCTATTAAAATCTATCTCACAAGGTAGGGGAAATGCTATGTACACATCGCACTTCCAGATTCTATTTATGGAATTATATATACTGGGCATGTCCTCGTTGTTGTTTAATATTCATGAAGCTTTGTATATGCTGAAGTGCACACAGTTTTTTTCAGGAGAGTTAACTTGGGCTGCTAGCTAATAATTTTCATTAATGCTTCTGAATTTTTCATTCTTCTTTAGCTCTGTTGAGCCTTGGAAGATAATAAAAATGGAGAGCTGCAACTTGTGTACATTTCTTGGCTTGCTCTATGTCCGTCTTTAATTAGCTAGGGACCATATATGCATTTTTTTCCCATACATATATTTGCAAAGCTAGCTGTTTGTATATCAAAGATGAAGTTCAATTCATGGTAATGGTGATCGACACGGCATTTCTGGTTTTCTTTTGGAACTTTAAAAGAAAAAATGGAAACAAGTGGCATGCATGCAATCTTGTGTATGTCCTCTCTACCCATTTTTTACGCGTGTGTTTCCTCTAAAAGGAATAATAAAAAGAGAGAGGAAGAAACAAACCATCTAACGTTAGCAAGTTTGAAAAACAGCTAGCAATATTATACAAATTAATGGCTTTAATTATGGCATAAAAATTGCCTTAAGTGTCCGTTACAATTCGAGGAGATCTTCCTATATTTATATATAAGTGTCAGCTAATTAACTTTTACACTCTGCTTTTGCTATGAAAGTTGGAGGTCAAAGTTGAAATTTGAAGCCAAGTTTAGGGTCCAATATATGTATTATGCCTTTTAAGAAGTTGATTAAAATCTAGCAAGTATTTCTTTATCCAAAGTTTAAGAAGCATATCATATAACATTAAGAACAACTGGTACTACAAATAAAGTATATGAAAACAGTAGGCAGGGTAGTATCCGTTAGAATAAAATTTTATCTTATTCCTATATCCCGGTTATGGTAAAACTAAAAGCCTTCTGTTCCGAGCAAGTTTGGATATATGCTAGAGTTAGTTGAAGAATAGACAAAATAAGATAGATGATGAAAACTAAATATGAAGCGTTTATGTTACTTTACTCAAGTCTGTATTCACACTGATTAAATAATATGTGGTTAGTGTGTTCACATGAATATTGTCCAAAATTCATAGTGCCGTCTCACAGTACGACTCTCATATCCAACTAATAATTAGTGAAACATATATTCTGTGTGCCATTAGCTTTGTAATTTCTTCAATACTTGGGTAGGTAATAGCAAATGTTACTTAATAATGTTTAATTAGACGATAAAAGTGTAACTAAGTGTGATGAAATTAGACGAATATTTTGATGATGTAGACCACATTTCTTTTAATTTCACTGTGGTGCTTTTTTGTTGTGTGAAATTAAGATATGGAGATGAGCCTGGAACTGCCTGCTCATCTCAACCAGGAAGTTGTTGAAATCATCATTCAGGAGCAAGACCGATTCATACCAAACGTGGCCAGAATCATGAATAGCACCCATCATCCCCATGCCAAGATATCCGATGACGCCAAACGGACCATGTACGAATGTATCTCTGAGTTCATATGCTTTGTAACATATGAAGCCAACGCTCATTGCCAGCGTGAGCAGCGGAACACCATCACTGATGAAGACGTGCATTGGGTCATTAACAAGTTTGGTTTTGATGACTACATTGAACCCTTGCCTTTGTACTTTCCTCGTTATCGTGAGGATGATGGCGGTGAGCGTGGATCCCTGATAGGGGAGTCTTTGTTGAAGCGTCCAATGGTTAATACAGCTTCAAGCTGCAACATCACGCCCTATCACTTGCCTCCTAATTCTCCTATGGCTCCTCAGCAATTTGTGTATCCACCACCAATGGGAAATGGTGATATGCAGGGGGATGCATCAAATGGAAGCACTTCTCAGTGTGCAGTGACTTCAGTGGATAGTGACATTGAGTCTCCTACGGAGGAGGATAAGGAGTGATCAATTTCTCGATCTATTGAAGGTATTAAGCTGTTGTTGAAGCTTTATAAGCAATAAAGAAAGTTTAGGAATAGTTTTTAATTTGCAAAGTTTAGGAATGTATGTTTCGAACTAAGTGAGCCAAATGGGGCCCCTTCAATTTGCTGTTTACTTATGTATGTATGTGTATGTGTATGTTTTTGTGTGGTGGAAGTGATCAACCACATGAACAAGTGCTACTTGTCCTTATTATGATATTTCTAATTGAGCATATTTGATCAAACACTTTGGAAAACAACAGAGGAATTGATATCAGTCTCTGCCACCTCTTTGCACTTCTTACAGGACCAATTACCAAGTTTACCCTTGACATTCCTAATCAGGAAACATGTCCAAATAATGAACACTTGAAATATTAATTTCCTCTATAGGAATGTCATTCAACATCTTGTTGTTAAACCTTTGTTTGGTAACCGATACAAACTGCCTTCTATTTTTCATACGTTCGGATTTGAATCATTATTCAAACAAGATCTTTCTCAAACAAATTCCTTGATTTGTAGCATATGAAGCAGCCACATATTCGGTTCTTGCTGAATATTGAGCTACAATATCTTGCTTCTTTGTGGTCTAAGAAAAAATTATGAACCAAGCAAACAAAAGTAATGGGATGTGCTTTTGTAATCATCCAAACATCCACCCCAATAACTATTTGAGTAGCCAAGAAGATTTCCATTTTCCGCAGTTCTATACCAAATTGCATTATCAATTGTCCCTCTAATGTACCTTAACACCCTTTTAGCGGCTCCAAAATGCTTATTGCTGGGACTTTGCATATATTAGGATAACAAACTGGCATCAAATATTATGTCTATACTAGATCCAGTCAGATACAATGGGCTTCCAATAAGACTTCAATAAAGTATTGGATCTTCCCTCTCTTCACCATCATCCTTCATCAATTTTTCATCCACAACAAGTGGTGTTGCAATAGGTTTGGACGTGTCAAGCTTGAACTTTTTTCAACAGATTCAAGGCATACCTCTTTTGGGACAAGAAAACTCCTTCACAAGATTGAGAAATCTCCATTCCTACGAAAAACCTTTTCTCTCCTAGATCAGACATCTCAAAAGTTTTTAGCATTTCATTTTTAACTTCTTGAACCGCAAGAGGATTTTCACTGGTTATCATCAGATCATCAACATAAACTGAATTAATAATCCACATCCCATCAGATTGCCTTTTGACGTAAAAAGTAGGCTCGTTTAGGCTTCTGTTAAAGCCTTGTGACAACATAATGAATATCCAGCCTACTATACCAAGCTCTTGGAGCTTGTTTAAGACCATAGAAAGCTTTTTTAAGCTAATACACCCTGTCTTCTTTACCTATGGAAGATTTTCCACTCGTATTGTGCTGCAAGTGTAATGATCCCCAAGGCCATTTTTGGAGTTCTCTAAAAAATTACCGTATTGCCCTTCCTGAAAATTGCACCGAGTCATTTTTGGTCCATTGGTATGGTTGGTTTGGGAACTAGAGTGAAAAGTTGGGAGATTTGAAAAAGATTTGGTGTTTGAAGGTTTTAAAGTTGAAATGGTTGACTTTAGTCAACATTTGAAGTTCCGAGTATTGGAATGGAATTCCGTCAGTTTCTTCAGCTCCGGAACGTGACTTTTGAGTTAAAAGGATTACTGGATCAGATCCTGAGGTATTTAGATGATTTTTGAAAGAGTTTTTGTGTTTTGAAAGTTGAAAGCATAAGATAGTTGACGAAGGTCAACATTTGGTGTTAGCAAGCTCAAAATGAAATTCTGATAGTTATGTTAGCTCTGTAATATGGTTTTTTTTTCTAGATGTACTATTGGTTTGGGTCCCAAGGCTTTCGATTTGATTTTGAGCCATTAGACGTGGAAAATATTAAAACTAAAGTTTGACTTTAGTAACTGTCACGCCCCGAGCCTACACCCTGGACGTGGCCGGCACTCGAAGACCATTGCTGGCCCCCAAGCGAACCCTTGGCCTGGCTTTCTTAACTCAGCGGAAACTTAACTCAACAACATAACTCAATGCGATGAAAGGTTTTAAAACAACCCAACTGATAGAATCTGGCCAAAAAGGCAACTCGAGTGTCAAAATAGAATATTTACATATATACATGCATGAGAGACTCAAAACTAACTGACTGGCTGTCTATGAAGCCTCTAAAATACTGAGATGGATGTTGGGACAGACCCCACAACATCCTAATAAAACAAAACTAAGAGAACAAAATAACCGAGTCCTCCGGAAAGCAAGGAGGCTCACCACTGATTCTGGAGTGCTCAGCTGGATCAACGGCGTGCCAGATGCTGATCCTGGGTACCTGCGTCTACATCATAATAAGATGCAGGTCAACTGGCATCAATATATGGAATGTACGAGTATGCGAGCTGGGCCGCTAACAACAACTTAAGCTTGAAAGGAGTACAAAGAAAACTTACCTTGGCTCTGTTCACTCATGAATAACTGAACTCAATATATAAAGCAATAAGACACATACAATATATAAAACTTGTAAAACTATTAAAACATGACGTAAAAATCATATTTATAATATCTTAAAATATACCATGCTTCCTCTCAAAGTCTACCTGTGCAATGCATGAATGAAGTCCCATACCCCCATTCATACTAAGCAGAACCCCTCGAGGAACCATGCAATTTTCTACTGTGGGAGTTTCTCTAACCGATAACCACCACTAGGAAACTGAGTGGTGGTACAACGTTTTACCTCACGTTGCCCAAGGACCATCCTATACCTTGCCGTGATATAGGAAGCTAACTATGCTAAGTGGATCCACTAGCTAAACTTACG
>JAJOOO010022009.1:0-26004 GCA_029582685.1 Solanum piurae
GTGGCAAAAGGTGGAGAATTTGTGGCTTAGGTCGCAGGTTCAAGCCCCACACCATGCAAAGCGAAGCCCGGTATTTAAGTGGAGAAGGGTAGAGGGGCCGGCTGTGATTGGTCCAACGAGCGGGTCACAAACGGATTTCTCGGTTATAAAAAAAAAAGTGAAACCAAACCAAATTGAAATAAATTCTGTTCAGTTTGGTTATTACAATTTCGGTTTGGTTTCGGTTTAACCAAATTTAATAAATAGTAAGAATAACAATGCAACAGTACAACACACTAACACTAACAGACTGCATCCAAAGGAAGAGGATGTATATGTATCTATCAACTGAATATGAATCTTCATAGGCAATAGCAATAGTAAATAATGTATCCTTATGTTTGGTATTACACCAATAGAATTCACAAGTTATACATGTACCAACACTGCAACACATCCTAATTTACCAGTCCCCTAGACAAATGATTTGTATGTGGAACAAATTACAACAGCTAGGCCGGCCTCAATGCTGTAACATGAGATGACAATACGGATTTGAAGACCGAAGGGAATCTAAAAACAGTCCCAGGAACTAGGATAGACAAGATTTGCACTTTAATAGTACCATGATCTGTATATATTCTCTTGAAGACATTGTTTTTTATATGATAGGGCTACTTAGGTTCCTTGAAAATTTCATGTTTAGCTTTCTCTAACTTCCCTGTCTTTATAAAAAAAATTATAACATACTTTTTAAAGTAAGTACATAAGTGTGCATTTGAGAATATCACTACATACGTTTGTATGTAATTTATCATACATTAACAGCAGCAAAAAGAAACAAATTTGAGATTCCATGAAGTTTCAAATATGATCTGGTTTTAAATGTCTGGTCTGTATTTTAAGGTATGAGGTTGACTAATTCAATATAAGTATTCAACATGAGAGTTGGGACGTGATGAGCACTGACCTTCGAGGCGCGACTCGCGAGCGAGCACTGAGCAGTGGCAATGAAAAATGGCTTGCGGGCTGCGAGCACTCAGTGAGGACTGAGCAGCGGGCAGCGGCTGGCCTGAACTTAAGAGACAAAGGACGACGAGCTCAGAGATGAGAGATTAAGAGTTGAGAGACAACTTATGAGAGTTGAGAGATGGGAGTTAGGGATTTCACTCTTTCAGTTTAGGGATTTCAATTCTGATTGGAATTTAGGCCACATTTGTAGGCTATGGGTAATGGGCCGGCTAGAGCATGGGCTGAAGACTGAAGTAATTTAATTAAGGGTGTAAATAATATATATATAATTTTGGTTAACCGTTAACCAATTTTCTTTAGCTAAAAAACCGAAATATTGAAATTTGAAACCGAAATAACCGAAATAGAAATTTAAACAAATTTGGTTCGGTCGGTTTTTTCGGCTTTAACCATATTATGCCCAGGCCTACCGGGAACAACCCACATAGGTAGGGGTAAGGTAAGGTCTGCGTACATGCTATCCTTCCCACTCCCCGGCCTCACTATGGGATTTCACTAGTATATTGTTGTTGTTGTTGGTACCGAGGATGCAAACTCTGCATATTTGTGCAGCTTAAACTATTGATACCTTTTAAAATCCTTAAAGGAATAGCTTACAACCATTGATACCCTTTATAAATCCCTAAAGGAATAGCTTACAACCATTGATACCCTTTACAAATCCCTAAAGGAATATCTTACAACCATTGATACCCTTTACAAATCCCTAAAGGAATAGCTTACAAGTTACAACCATTGATACCCTTTACAAATCCCTAGAGAAATAGCTTACAACCATTGATACCCTTTACAAATCCCTAAAGGAATAGCTTACAACCATTGATACCCTTTACGAATCCCTAAAGGAATAACTTACGACCATTGATACCCTTTACAAATCCCTAAAGGAATAACTTATAACCATTGATACCCTTTACAAATCCCTAAAGGAATAGCTTACAACCATTGATACCCTTTACAAATCCCTAAAGGAATAGCAACCCAAAGTTAAGCTACGTGTAAGAAACTAAGCTTAAACCTCCATTACTTTTCTTTTAAATGCCAAATTTATAACATAGATGGAACTATTTCTCAGATAATACAACAGATAATAAGGCAGCAGAGCAATAAAGTAGCAGCACAATAACAACTTAGCATATAACGATTGCTGCAGGTTTCATCATGCCAGAAGATTTATACTAATTTACCATCTTTCTCATACAGTGATAATTTTAATGTTCAATAACAAGACAAAGTCAAAGATGCTCATATATGCATGTCACATGTTTTGCAGATAACAGGCTACCTCCAACCTTATCCCTGGCACATGAATATATACTTTTATCATACCAAAGGTTTGTGTCCTACTACACTATCATAATACTGTAAATGGAAAATACCAACTGATTTGAAGAATTTTCTAATATCTAGCTTCCACAGTTGAAACTTAATGGCAAATAGCAACTGTATTTATATTTTTGGGTGAAATAAGAATGTTTTATTCATAACAACACTAAGAAAGCTGGAGATCTGTTGAGGCAAAAGGGAGAAAACAAAAGTACATCCACATCTAAAGCTGTAGGTATTTTAGGAGTAGGAGCTCTAAAATAGATTCAGCTTGTTAACAAGTTTCATTCTACATCAAAAGCAAACAAAAGAAATCTTAAGTCTTTATTCTCTGAATGTGGTTGTATTTGTGCTTAAAGCACCTCCAGTTCCTCTCTTTTAATGTAGCATCTAGCAGTTGAAAAGACCACCATTTCACGGGCATTCATTCAGGAACTATCAACTATGAGGATGCTTGCTAACTACACTAATCTCATAGGGATATGAGTTAGAAGAAACTTGTAAGACGGATGAAATTAATTAATTAGAAGTTAAAATTTCCTTTTAAGAGCAAGTTGTCATATTTTATGCTAAGATAAAATCTTTTGCAGTTATCAAAGCAACTTCCTGGATGACAATTAAGATGGCAAAGATCTCCTGGGGACATTCAAGTATACAACATAGGTGCCCAAAGCCAGATTTTGTTTACAACTACACCTCAGTCGCAAACAAGTTGTGGTTATCGACATGAATCCTTACTAACCATGTTACTCCATTTAAACTCATCTCATGTGAATATTATGCAAATACAAATAAAAATTAATACAAATTCTCAATATATAATGTAACATAACATCCCTACAACAACCACCACCTCTCCTTTTTCCACAAGAAAAAAAAAAAAGAAAGACTGAACTGATAAAAACTTGTTAATTTGGTATGTCATAATCGGTCCAAATTTAGCAAAAACAAAATGGCGGACAAAGTTGTCCCATTTCAAGTAGTGCAGCGCAAAATTGATCATTTCAATTGTTTCAAACATATCCTTGTCAGGTTTGAAGTTCAAATAAAACTTTTCTTAAATGACTAGTTCTTCCAGCTACTTGCAAAATCATACATGTACATTGGAGCAACTATTTAACTGTTGGCGCCTTGCCTTGCTGATCTAAAATAAGTCGGAAAGTAAGAATTTCAGCTTATATTGAAGCACAAGGGCCTAATGCAATCATAGCAATAGGAAAACAAAAAAAAAGGAATGCATACTATCGGATAACTAACAGAAATGCATGATACATAAAATAAGTTAATTGAGCAGAACAATAAATTTTGCACATAAGAAAGCAGTTTTAAACATGTTCAATCAATAACACTTGAAGTTAAAGAGTCTTTTGAGTATAGTCTACTTAATAAACTCTCAGCATCTTCATCACATATTTGTTCAAGTCTCAGGGAATTGACTAACCAAATAGTCAAATTGGTATTTCCAGAACAAATGAGCGAACAAGACCAACCCCAACTCATACTGAAGTAGTTTCCTTTATAAAAATTATAGTAAAAACAGACTTCAAATGAGCCACAGGGAAGGCCCAACCCTAAAAATAATAATTTAAAAACCCTCAAAATTACAAATCCATGTAGCGCCGAAAGAACCAAATTCAGTACAAACACACAACAATATATCATATCATGGACGAGAAAATGAAGCTCAAATACGAACACATAAACATCCAAAATCGCAGAGAAAAGAAACAAAAACGATTAAAAGAAAAACACAACTGGAGATCAAACCCAAGAGCAGAGTAAGCACCGACAAGTAAACCCAAAAGATGAAGGAGAATACATATATACATACCTGGGATTCGGTAAGAGATAACAAGAGCTGAACAAATCTGAGGTAAAAAAAATATGTTAATGGTGTTCCAATGTTAATAGATGCGGTTGGAAGGACAAAAATACAATTAAAAAAGAAAGTTTTTAAACATTTTGTTTTATGTATTTGGGTAAATATAAAAAAATAATAATTTATAAGCATTTTAGTTTAAATTAAAATAATAAAAGTAACTCAAAAGCCAAAAATCAATCTAAGTGGAATATAAATAATTATATACTTATTGTTAGTATTGATTGACTTTTTCTTAATAGTTTGATGACAATCACTTACTAATTATTATGCACATATTTTTAAAATTTTATTATTTTCTAAAACTACAATTAATATATTTATGATTAAAAAACATAGGTAATTAAGTTTACAATTACTTTTTACTTCCTAGACCAATCTATTCGATTGGCATTCATAGTTTTTGCCAGGATGGCTTTGACTTGTCCACTCATCTATAGGGCTGGGCATTCGGTCGGTTCGATTTGTAAATTTCGATTCAATTTTTCGGTTTGGCAAAATGTGAAATCAAACCAAACTTAAATAAATTCGATTCGATTATTACAATTTCAATTTGTTTTTTTGGTTTAATCAAATTTAATTAATAGTGGCTTGTAGGATGTGGCATGTGGTTGTGTTGCTCTTCAAATAATACAACAATCAACATTAACTTCTATAACAATCAAGACTCAACAATACTATCCAGACTCCAACAATCTATGCCATACAGTTTGGCTTTTGCCTTCAAATTTCAACAAACATTTAACTTGCAACTAACCATATCATTGACTAAAATATTCAAACAAAATTGATAATTCTTGTCCAAGCAGTCCAGCAGGCAGAAACATCAACAAACTAGTCGAGTATAAGAATAAAAAGACTATCAAGAGTCAAGACAATAACACTAGAAAATTCAACAAATTTGTGTCAAACCCGAAAATAGAGTTAGTTACAAACTAAAATCCAACTGCCAGTAGGCATCATAGCAATTTGCAGCAACCAAAAGATTTAGAAAACTAACAAAACATTGTTGCAACATCCAGTATGTCATCTATAAAAAAAAAAGTGAAACAAACAAGAAGAACAACAATCAGTTGTACAACACATTACTGATCACAAAGTAACAGTAACACCTACCAGCAAATCAGAAGCATGTTATTGATTGTTGATACATTTTTTATCAGAGGCTTTGAAACCATACAAGTAATAAGTAAATGCGAACCAATACATTGGATTTACTTGGTCCAATTGTTGTTTTAGGATAATACTAATTAGGTATAGTGCATATGTTGTATTATTTTCGATTTGATTTTTTTTAAACAAATAATTGGTAGAAAAGTCAGTTAGAATTATCTGTAACACGGAGGCGGCAACAAAAAATGAAATAGAGATGGAGGAAACAACACGAGAGAGCAGCTACACAGTAAAGATTGACAAAGAAGTGTCCTTTAAGGAGATGCTCATCACTCCATATTCAAAAACAGTCGATCCACAAACAACATCAAGGACAAACCTAGAAGAGGATATGTTAATTGATGAGCCAGCGGGGAATGTGAAAACAAACACGGAAAACACAATCCCCACAAACGAAGGAATTGAGGCAATGATCAATACCTTTGAGTCGCGAGCACTGAGCAGTTGCGGGCTGTGAGCACTCAGCAGTCAACGAGGACTGAGTAGCGGCTGGCCTGAGCCTTGAGAGATGATGGACAATGAGCTGATAGTTGAGAGATGAGCTGCGTCGACGACTGACGAGAGTTGAGTTATGGGAGTTCTAGTAACGAGAAAATGACATAAATAGTCTCTTAATTATATGAGTAGATCTAAAATTGTCCCTTAACTATACACTTAACGGATTTAGTCTTTTAACTATTCAAAAAATTATCAGCTTTGGTCCCTTAACTATATATTTACTGGTTTTAGTTCCTTAATTATACACTTACCGATTTTAGTCCTTTAAGTATTCAAAAACTTATCAGGTTTGGTCTTTGTCCATTTTTTTAATACAAATAGCTTAGGTTTATATTAACGGAATCCATGCCTCGAGAAATTAAATTATTTAGCAATTCTTTATGTTGTTTCTCTCTCTCCGCTACTTTTTCTTCAAATTAACCTTATGTGAAGAACCTTAACCTCAACGATTTAAAATAAAATTCACGGGGAAAGAAAATATAAGTCATAATTTTATTCAATGGAGGATAAAGTGAAGCATATTATTGCAAAATTTAGACTTGAATATGCTAAATTTTATTATAAAAAGAAAAAATTATTACCCGTTCAATCCAAAGTTTGTACTCCAACGACTTCATTGAACCAAATTTGTTTAATTTTTCAGAAATTGAAATTTATAAAATGGTAGATTTGTAATTTTTTAAATTTTTTTAAATAGATCAATTTTATTATTCTATTCATTTTATTTTACGTAAAGAAATTTGAGTAAATTAAATAAAATTTGCACTGATTAGCATATTCAAGTGAGGATTCAAGTCATTAACAACAATTATATGCTTAATTTTATCCTTCATTTGAATAAAATTAGGACTTGTATCTTCTTTCCTCATTAATTTTATTTTGAATCATTGACGTTATTATTCTTTTCATAAGAGTAGTTTGAAGAAAAGAGGGCGGAGATAGAGAAACAACTTTAAAAATGGGTTAAAGATTTAATTTCACGAAGATTTCCGTTAATATAAACCTAAGCTATTTGCATTTTTAAAAATGGGCAAAGACCAAACCTGGTAAGTTTTTGAATACTTAAAGGACTAAAATCGGTAAGTTTATAGTTAAGGGACTAAAATTAGTAAGTGTATAGTTAAGGGACCAAAGATGATAAATTTTTGAATAGTTAAAAGACTAAATCCGTTAAGTGTATAGTTAAGGGACCATTTTAGACCTACTCATATAGTTAAGGGACTATTTATGTCTGAGGATGGAACAAAGTGCTAAATTTCAACTTAGTACCCAAAGATTCCTGCAAGCTGCCCCAAAATCTAGATGTAAACCTTGTGTCTCGGTCAGATACAATAGATACAGGGATTCCATGTTGACTTACAATCTCATTAATGTACAATTCGGCTAAACGCTCAAGTGAGTAATCCATCCTGATTGCTAAGAAGTGAGCACTCTTGGTTAGCCTGTACACAATCACCCATATTGCATTATGATTTCTCTGAGTGCGAGGAAGTCCAGAAACAAAGTCCATAGTTATTCTCTCCAATTTCCATTCCGGAATCGACAAGGGCTGTAGCAAACCAACTAGGACCTGGTGTTCTATTTTTACTTACTGACAAACCAAATATTTTGAAATGACTTCCGCAATGTCTCTTTTCATACCGTTCCACCAATAATATTTTGTAATGGTCTGGTGCATCTTTGTACCTCTAGGATGCTTTGCATATGATGATGTATGTCCTTCATTCATGGTTTCTCTTCTCAATTTTTCATCATTAGGGACACATAACCTATTTTGATAAGCAAGGGACCATCCTCCATTAATACAAAATCAAGCTTTTCCCCATTTTGAACTTCTCTAGTAAATTTTATGAGTCTCTCATCTAACATATTTGCGCTTCTTTCACCTGTTCAAGTAATATTGGTTTGACTTGCAAACTAGCAATAACTGAACCATTTGAATCAAGTGCAAAACAAACACTCATGGCTCTTAACTCAAGAAGTAAGGGCAACAAACTCAAAGCTAAGCTTGCGAAGAATTTTTTCCGACTTAAGGCATCATCCACCACTTGGCTTTACCTGGATGATAGTTAATCGTGTAGTCATAATCCTTGATGAGTTCAAGCCATCTACGTTTTCTTAGGTTCAGCTCCTTCTGTGTATCCAAGTACTTTAAGCTCTTGTGATGAGTAAATATATGACATTTTTCTCCATACAAATAATGCTGCCATATTTTTAAAGCAAAAACTATAGCAGCAAGATCAAGATCATGAGTAGGATAATTCAATTCACGTGGTTTTAATTCCGAGAAGCATAAGAAATAACTTTTCCTTCTTGCATCAAAACACATCACAGACCTCCATGAGAAGCATTACTATATATTACATACTATTTCCCTTCAATTGGTAGAGTAAGTATATGAGCTTGTGGTCAACAAGGATTTGAGAGTTTTAAGGCTCTCTTGGGATTTGTCATCCCAAGTAAACTTTACTTTCTTCTGCAAGAGTTTAGTCAAAGGGGAGGCGATAATGGAGAAGCCTTTCACAAATCTTCTATAGTATCCTGCTAAGCCCAAGAAACTTCTTACCTTACTCGAAATTTTGGGAGGTCTCCATTCAACAACTGCTTGAATTTTTACGCGGATCAACCTTTACACCTTCAGTTGATACAACATGTCCCAGAAAATCCACTTCATTTAGCCAAAATTAACACTTGGAAAGTTTAACGTAAAGTTCTTTCTCCTTCAAAATTTACAACACAATTCGAAGGTGTTTATCATGGTCTATTAGAAGAAGAGGTCAAAACTTATTTCCTTCAAAAGGGGAGATCACATTGCATTAGGGACATGTACTTGATGCATATGCACTCTACATGCGATAAAAAATATTATAAACCATGTAAGTGAACAAATAATCTAAACAAAACATTTTCGAAAGAGAACAAGTATACAAGTAATTCATAACTGAAGTCCAAGAACCACAAATCTAGGCTCTGATACAAATACTTGTAACAACCCTCTCGGAAGGATGCTACCACTTAAAGGAGAAATCTAATTTAATACTTGCGGCATTTAAAAGAGATTAACAAAGGGCATATTGATTATAGTCCAGTAGAGGAATTAGGTTCATAGGGAAAAAAACTAGTTAAAGAAGTGAAACCTGCCCATTTACACATTAACTTGATGTCAAATTGAAACTGCGTAACATTTTATCTTATTGCGGAAGAACCCTTCCAAAATAATCTAAGCAAATAACTTACTAGGTTTTCCTGCATATTTCATCCTCACACTTAAAATAATATAAAAGAATAGTACCAACTTTCGAGTACCAACATTTGCCGGTTCATGCTTCACACAAACATTCAAAACAAATAGTAAATTTAATATATTACAAGACTTGGGTTTACACACCCCAAAAAGAACAAAACATATGGCCATATTTATATTACAACCCATGGTGACATGATCAAATTAGCCTTCAAAATTTCATATAAATGTACAACATATAGATCATGTACAAGTCCCAAGAATTATGCAAACTATAGATGCCTATATGCAAATGCGATCTTCCCATAAAGCTCTCAAAAACTCCATCTCCAATGGCCAACTTCAAGTATCCCCTCGAACGTTCCCTACGATAGAAACAAATATCGCTAAGCATAAAGCTTAGTGGTGTAAAAACTATATGCGTAGAGCCGCTAGATTCACCAAGTTACCTTTCAAAAGTCATGGATAGCACAATTGAAACATAATAAATAAATCAAGTAAACAATTTATTAAGGGTATCAAGTTCTATATTTAAAGATCCAAGTGTCAAGAACGCTCATAGCACCATTTCCCAAGAGATCCAATACCAAGGCTCGCCCAATATATACATCATACCGTCACACCCAGCATAACCAAGTATCAAGAAGGACCGAAGCCCTGTATCAAGACGGGTCAAAGCCCAATAATCAAGAGAATCAAGAACCATATTAAAAATGGCTTCCTAGTTCATATTTAAAATGGACAACTTCCATACTTAAAACGAACCAAAAATCCAGAGTCAAGATGACAAATAATCTGAATCAATAGGCATGCCAATAGTGACAAAATCAAATCCACAAGAAGGACAAAGTCCCAACAAGAATGTCAGGTGATCAAGCAATCCGTACAAGTGGGCGAGTTACACAAGTGTCTTGAAAGTCTAAGAGAATATCAAAACGACAATACAACATGACAAGAAGTAACCAAGGTATCGAGATAACCCTTCAAATATACAAGAAGATAACAAGAGTACAAGTACAAGTTTATACACAAACCTCGGGCATTAGCATAGAAACAGTCCAACAAAACTTCAAGAATTCAAACCATAGACCGACCAACGTATCAAGGTCCTCAACTTGTACACGAGTATATATAACCTTAAAAATACAATTAAATAACTTCTTTAACTTTTATTAGCTCAATAATATTGACGTAAAACAGGATCATTATCACAAGTAAGCCTAGCATGTACAAATACAACTATGCACCCAAAACAGTGAATCTGTCTAGCATGGTACCTCAAGTCACAACTTAGATTTGAAAAGGAAAAATGTAAAACTGGACTTTATATCCTTCATGAAATATGTAGGTACATCTCTTAAGGTTGCAAATAAACAAGAATCACCGCAAAATATATTTTGTAAAAAAGATATAATTCAAAACACTAACAATTGATCATACATGATTTCAAATTCCAAAATCTGGACAGAACTTTCCCTATGTTGCGTCCCATATTCCAAATCCATAACAACTAACTTAGAGTTTTACATAAACATAATAGTTGTAGGTATACGAATTAGCTTTCCAAATCATATTTATTCACTGTAAATGATGTTCTAGAGAACGAGTTATGTAAAAAATACCAAACACTACCCAACTCAGAAACAGATTTTATCACTTACCAAAAAGAAGTATGTGTCTTGAATTCCAGCCAAAAGGACCAAGTTTTTATCGTGTGATTTTGAAGAACAACTGGTTAGATAATGTTCTAAGGTTCTTATACTTCAGGTGAAACGAATTTCACTAGAGGAGGTGTCAAAATATAGTCTCAAAAGAGAAGTTTATCACATGTACAACTGTCACTAAAAGGTGGCTACCCAAATAAAAGTGTGCTGCCCAAAATGCATACATATATACCTACATGTATATCCCTCACCTCCATTTCAAGTTATACATAATTATAATTAGAATATTACGTAAATACCCCAATACAATCCCTTAAATTACGATCACAATTTATGTTAAGCAAGTTTGCAAATATCACAAAATTTCAAGTTTCCAAAATGAGAATAAAACATATTGTAGTAATTAAGCAACGGTAAATCGACATGCGACTCTTGGTTAGTATTTCGGGGTATTACATAACTAATCCCAACATAATTTATCCAACATCACTTGTTTTCAAACCAAATAACCCCTTAGTGGACATAGGATATATTTTTGCATCAATCGTGACTCTTAATCATGTGTTATCATTTACTATAGTTTTTAAAATAAAAACTTATGGTTTTCCAAATACTTCGGTTGGCGAATAATGAGATAAAATTAACGCATTTTTCATGTATGAGAAGTTATTGTAAATAATCCGTGATGAATCTATTTATCTTTACTTATTTTATTTGTTGTATTATAGAACACAATAACTACTTAAGTTTGAGCGATTTAAAGATGTGAAAATAGACAAGTGTGAGATGATGTCCATGTATTTAGAAATTAAACTAGTAATATGGTGCTATATCCGTCTGGAGTCTACCATAAGATTTATATCGAAAAAGTGAGAGGGATAGAAATAAATAGTGATGGCATAAAGTTTTTGTATTTTGTTTGGTTATCATGTTTGGGATAACTTATCCCACCATTTATATCATAGTGATGGGATAAGTTATCTCATATACATGGTGGGATAAGTTATCCCAAGATACTTGTTCCCAACCAAACAACCCCAAAAGTACAAAATAACTATCTTTCAAAACACAATAATATGCACTATGAAATAAGTCTTATTTATTAAATCAAGCATAAATTTTCATTTCACACTTATCCTATCCCTTTTCCTTTTATGTTTGCTTTCCCTTATCATCCTCATCCACCTTCTCCTCCTCTATCTCCTTTTCCTTCTCCAACTTCTGCTTCTTATTTTTTGGTTCTTGATCTTCTTCATGGTCATTGTCATCACAATTTTGATCGTCCGCATCCTCGTCCTCGTCCTCATCCTCATCCTGATCATCATCGTCAACCTCATCCTTATCATCATCATTATTTTTTTCATTCTTATTGTTGTTATGATTATTATTATCATCATTATCATCACGTTCATTGTTATTATTGTTATTCTCTACATCGTTATTAGAAGATCCGTCATCATCATTACTCGTTCCTCCATGTGTAATGGTATCATATCCATCACTGTCAGAACTCTCATCACTACTAAACATATATTCATAAAAGAAGAAATCTTCACTAACACCATGCTTTAATTCTTGAACCATCTCCATAGATCTTTTAAGCTCAGGAAAAAATAACCTACAACAATGTATTAGATATGAAAATACGTACTTGTATCAGATACTAAATTAAATAGAGAAAATAAAATTATATTTATACCTTGTCTCTTCTCCAATATGGTCTAAAAACAACGACAGATACACACTCTGAGAAAAAAAATAACATTTGTTTAGAGAAGCAAAATATCAACATAAACAAACTTGAAAAAAAATGTCACTAGTGTATATAGTTGTATGGGAAAAAAGACACAAATATACCCTTTAATTTTGAAATTTAGAGCAAAAACATCCTCGTTTAAAAAGTGATGCATTTATGTCGTCATGCAAATCCTGGTTAAAAAAATTCAATTCTTATTTTATTCAGATTTAATCCAAACCCCTTTTATGACTAAGTAGAACATGCATTGGGTTCTTTTCATTTGGATCAGATATGGATGGGTAAAACAATGGGTGACATAATTTTTTAATTCATTTGTTATTTTTGTTTTTTTGTTTCCTATTTGGTGTCCGGTACCCACATTGGAGCCCGACTAAATTTGGATTCGCGCCGGGAAGTCCCACATTGGGGGTAAAGAATTCATTTGTTATTTTGAAAATTAAAAACCATTTTTTAAAAAAATTTGCAAAAAGTAGGTTTATTAACAAAAAGGATATTTATGTACCATTTATTCGACGACAGGGGTTTAGATGCACCACTTTTTTAATGAGGGATATCTGCTCTAAATCAAAAAGTTCACGGATATATTTACCATTTTTCTCTTGTATTAATGTTATAAAGTAAAGTAGATTAATGTAATTGATTCATGAAATAGGGGCGGCGTCTATTTTATGCAACATTGCTTTGCGTAACTGCAAATGCTTTTTTCATGATTTGAACCTATCATCTTCTCATCAAATGACAATAATTTTACTATCTATATCGAGGCTCCTCTTCGTTTGATTAATGAAACAAAATAGATAAAATACAAACTTGAAACAAAAAAAAAGATAGTGGAGAACATGAAAAAGATCTACATATAATTATGAATTAACTAAGATTTTACCATGAATAGGAGAAACGCTGATGAAATAATCATTTGGAGCGCAACATTGGTGGTGGAAAGTCTTTGGGAATTCATTGTATATTTTTTAAGCTAAGGAGCAATATAGGTTTTCGGTTTTTAAGTGAATGTAGAGGGACCAATAGAGGTGGTATATATATATGAAGGCTCCAGTCAAAATTAAGCAATAAATTAATTTTTATTTTTGCAAAAGTCAATCCAAAAAAGTCATGTTATTAAATTCATTTGACTCATTTCCCATAATTTTGTATTACTTATATTTCATGTACTACAAGATTCAATTTTATATCAGTCGCAATGTCTAATCAATTAAACATATGACAAACCCTTCAAATACAAAATTCTAAAAATAAAATTTCTTCAAGTGTGATAGCTCTAAGGATTGACCAATTTACAAAATAATTTTTTTGAAGAAAAAATATATCATGATAATTCATTTTATTTTCTTAAGTTAAATATCTTAATATTCATACTTTGAACTTTATTTTCCTTATCATATGAATGTAGATAAGAAAGCTACTTATTGATATTAATTATACCTTGAGAATTATATTATAAAATACATTTTGAAGGAATTTTATAATTAATACATTTTGTGTCACCAATTAAATTCAAAGGTAACAATAACATACTCAGTGAAATCTCACAAATGAGGTCTTGAGAGGGTAGAATGCATACACACCTTATCACTACCCCGTGGAGGTAGAGAGACTATTTCTGAAAGACTCTCAGTTCAAGTGCAATAAATCTCGGTATAAAAAAGGAGACAATGAAGAGAAATATAGCAAATAACAATGAAACATTGACAACGTCTCCCAAAGAAAACCAAAACAACAATAAATCATATGATAGTCGAAACACCATAAATAACATACAAGGATAGATTATTAAAAACAATTACAGACAATGATAATACATCCACCTCAACATGCTTATCCCGAATATCCTCATTTTTAATTTTATCTCTCCCGATATGATTACACATTCACCTCAACATCCTCATCTTCATAACATGCATCTTTTGGACTTGAGAGTTCTTGATTGGACAACACTCAGTCACATACAACAATGTCAAACGAACCACCACTTTATAAAATTTACCTTTGAGTTTCGATGGTACCTTTTTATCATAGAAGACTCTCGAGGCAAGTTTACACTTCATCCACGCTGCACCAATACGGTGTGTGATATTATCATTGATGTTTCCATTCCCCTGAACTATAGACCCACGATACTATTGGTCGTTATGGGTGAGATATTAGTGAAAGAAAATGAGTGAGAACTTTTGGAATAGTGAGTTAAAAATTTCAGGCTAGGGTAGGCTTGGATAAAATCTGAGTGTAATGAGGTCTAGGATAATACAGGGGAAGGATTGAGTGAAATGTCTAAGTAAAGTCTAATGGTCATGTCGCTAAGACATTTAAGGAGTCCATATGACTTTTCTGAAGTGAACTTGGGTAAAGTATCAAACTTGGCGTGAATGGTTTAGTTTAGAATGTCAAGGTTGAAAGGTGTGTTGTGAAATGAATTTTTTTAGGAAATTTTTAAATTTCTATCTTGTGAAAGTCACTATAGAGGGTGATAAGCCGATATAGCAGTAGAATTAATTCTCATTATAGCGGGATGTCCTGCTACAACGCGTCCACTATAACGAGATTGGACTACTATAGTGGGATTAGTCACATTAATATAGAAAATTCCCAGAACCGCCCATTTATTGAAAATTTCATTTTGGTGAAGAGCGGGTGACCTAGGGTTTTCTCAGTCTTTCATGATTATCATTGATGAAGATAAGTTAATTACTCCCTTAACTTGGTTATTTGATTCTTGGGCTTTGAAACATATGGTGGTTACCTCAGGGAAGGATTTGAGATGGTATAATGGTGGTAAAAATCTGGTTTAAAGTATAGTTATCACGGAATTGGTTCGGGTTTGGATTTAAGTATAATTCGAATGTTTTTAGGTCAGTTGGATCTTATTTTGTATTATATTTAATTATTTGTAGACCAATAACAAGCTATGTATCATAATAAGGGGAAATTTCAATTTCTTTAGTGCATTTCGAAATTGATTCAAAGTAGGTGATGATTGCTTGTTTACAATTTATATATGTGCTTGTTAACTGCTTCGTTAATATTGCATGTACGTATATAATGTATGGTTAGAGAAATGAAATAAAAGTAAATTGAATTGTTAACTATTGTCAATCACATGTAATGTATGTATTTACTTGTGAGTACAAGGGTGATAGTTATTAATAGTGATTGTGATTGTGATCGTGATCGTGATTATGATTGATGGTTCGTAATGACTAACTCGAGTACCGCGCCTAACCATACATATGATTGGCTCAGGTACTATGTTTGCGTATACAAGAACATTCATGTCATTGGTTAGGGTACCATGCTGATACAAATTACTAATAGCTGACTCTGGTACCACGTTTTGTACATTGACTATTTGTGTATGGGTTCCATGAGAGAGTCAGATTGACTTGTTTTGATGTCGTTGTTCATTTTAATTGAGAATGTAAATCCAGGGTGAGCACTGCAGTCTGGGTTGTGTCATGATTGTGGTTATACTTGATGTTATCTGTTGTACTAAGTTGTGGTGCCTGTTCATATATATTTCGTATGAATGGAATTAGTTGATGATCCGACAAGAACAATGTAGATTTTATGTATTGTTCTTGCACTTGCTATTTCTTTGTTGAGTACATGACATATTTCAGCGGCTGCTTCGCGCCCTCAACTATGATGCTAGTGTTTCCTGAACCCAAGGGTGAGCTGTTTCTATGGGTTCTTCCTTTCTCTCTCTAGTCCATTTTTAACACTTAGACTTTTCTAGACTACTTATCTGCTATGGTCCACGACTTTTAGATTCTAAAAGATATTCTAAAATAGTTTTATGACTTCGTTTTGTTTTATAAAAGTTTTTTTTTTAAAAATGAAAATTGTTTTGCTTTTGATTACTTAATAGACTATGTGTTAATAGTTTGTTGATTCTTCCACCAAAGGTTAGTTTGCGGGTGCCTCTCACGATGGGTTGTCTAATGAAAATATTGGTATCAAAGCCCTAGATTTATTGATCTCGTCGTACCAAATACTTTAGGAAATTTCTCTTTTTTCATTCCTTCGTGCTATAACATAATTCCAGTTGGTATCTGACGATCCAAATTAGTATCTCACTTCCTCCATTATTTGTTCGCAGATGGCTCATATAAGAAACACATAATGAGTACCAGCTCCAACTGCAAAACTGGCAGTGCAAGGGCAAGGAAGGGGCATAGTTAGAGGAATGGGTAGAGGTAGGGAAAAAACATCACCCACCTCAGGTGAAGCTCAGGCAGCGGCTGGGCCGAGGCCGACATCCCCTCCCCTACCCCATGTTCCTGTGGAGGTAGAATTCGAAGAGGGTGTTGAACTTGAGATAGTTGCACAAGCTGAGGATGCATGCCTTCTACCTATGAATACTGAGGTTGTTTATTAAGTATTAGCCTTCCTGAGTGGGATAGCAAGCACTGGAGTCACTCCCACTGTGTCATCCACTCAGTCTCCTAGTGCTCATCCCATTGCTGCCACCGCTCCCAACATGCATTTTGTTTGTATTTTGACTTGCTTGATGATGAGTTGGAGATTTTAGACTCATTTTAAACTTTCTATTCACCAAAGTATGTCCTCTATTCCTTTTATAATCATTTTTTATTGGGTGAATCGAAAACTGAACCGTTAACGACCAAAAATTGATAAACAAAAGAACAATAAAAAATATCTTATTGATTTGTTATTGATTTAGCTTATTTCAAAACCTAAAATCGATAAATCGAACCGATAATGCATAAAATCGAACCAAATCGAACCGACCGATGTACACCCCTAGTTAGTAGTGCTACTTAACTCCTAACCTTTTTTTTTATTTGAAAAATTTCTCAATAACATTGCATTGTAAGTTGTAACTTTTAGTTTCTTTTCCTTTGGATTTTCATTTAATTCGATTAACCTTTAAAAGTTCAAACATCTTCATTAAAGAAGCAACCTTTCTACAATTTATTTTAATATTTGATTGAGATAAATTTAGCTTCTTGCTTTTATTTTTGGAGGGTAATTTGTCTTTCTTTGTTTTTTAATATTCTTTTGCAATAAAGAACTTCTTGATAGTAAATACGATGGGCTTTCTCCTTTAATGAATATGTGGTTGTTGAAATTCTATTTCTAATTATTGAATTGCTATATGTTATGCATTAAGATTCTTGGATTGATTTGTTCATGTATATATTTCAGCATGAACCCTATAAATTGAGTAATTTTGAGATGAGTGGTATCGTTGAGTTCTAAGTTCTTGAGTTCTGAGTATTGAGTTTTCTATATTGTTATTGAGATTCTTGAGTTGATTCATTCATATCTATATTTCAGCATGAACCCTATTTTGAGAATCTTTTAAAGCCAACATCTTGAGAAAGTAAAGTAAAGTTCGAGAAAGAGTTCTAACTAAGATTTGAGCAAGAGCCTAAGGGAACTAAGTTTCAATTTTACATGAAGAAAAAGAGTATTATTTTGAGAAAAGTAAAAAAGTTTTCTAAAAAATTGAGTACAGAGTCGTTACCTCTTAAAGAGGCCTTTTTGATTGATTATCTCAACCCAAATAAAGTATTTTTATATTGAGCAAAGAGAAATCTTATTTTTTTAAACGAGCAATGAATTCAGAGATATATTAGAGCTGCAGATAGAATACTTATGAAAGTCCTATCTATATGTTATAAACATATGAATATACACCTAAATTGAAAAGAGAATTAATTAACTTTTAAGATAAAAAAATAACTCTGATTTAAGCAGTAGAATGAAAGGAAAATATAAAAATAAAAATACTAAACAAAAAAGGTCCACAATCAATGAATTGATAGAAGTAATTAGGTAATTTTTCACAGGGTAAAGAATACCACAAATGCATTTAAAATCTTTAATAGTACAAAAATACATTAAATAGTAAAAGCATTTCACTCTCGTTCTGCTCTCCGCCGTCGCCGGCAGTCTTCGCCGAGGTTTGATCGGTTCTCTTCTCTTTTATTCATATAGAAGAACAAATAAACCAAATCAAGTTAAAATTTGAGCTATTATTTATCACTGGTTTTTTTTAGCGGAACCTGAAATTCTTCATGAAACCCTAAATTAAGAAATGAATGGGGTTTTGATTGTCTGGTAGAGATGGAATTTGCAACTAGAATAAGAAAATCTCATGCTTATATTATTCATGTACAAAGAGCTTGTGATTCAATCTGTATGTAATTGTTGTTTGGTAGAGATGGAATTTTGCAACTAGAATAAAATTGAATCCTATTTTTTTTTTTACAATGTGGTGTTTGGGCCATCTTCCGCACAACTCAACTAATTGTACTGGATATGTGCCGCATCCCACCAGCAACATGTATTAGGTAACTTTACCTACCAAAACTTGGATCGTTGGAAAGAAAGACAGACCTAGTGTAGTAGTGTATTTTGGATTAGAAAATCATTTTTCTAAAGAGCAAAATGTTTCTTAAGTTTTGAAATGTTTTGTTTTAGTAGAAGCAAGTAATTCCTCCTACAATGAAAGGCTTCCCAGAGTGCCTGAAAGAGAAAGGTTTTCTTATTTCTAATGAGCCTATTATAAGAGACGTTGTAATATTATATTTGATTATGCTTTCATTAGTAGAATTCTCCGCGCTGTCTTCCTTATGTTAGTTTTGATTTATAGAATTTTTGTTCTATCAAGTGTTTTTGTGAGTTACCTATATATTACTACGTAGTGTGATTTGACGTTATCGGTTTGTTCCAATTCGTTGAATTCTTTTGAATTTCGAGCTTCAAAGCTTGAATATCCTTAACCAAATTCATGGCGTCGCCACTAGCTTGGGTTGTTCGGTGGTTCAGGTTGTGTATGACAATTTCTGTCGAGGTCCTGATGCCGTTGCTCCTTTTCTGCTCTTTTGGAGAACAAAAATGTTTATTTTTTGGTAAACCGTGAAGAATTACCATTCACAGCCAAATATTTACACCTATAGAGCACTTTAGGTAGGGGAACCACCTTCCAGGAAGGGTACCCTTTCCTCTAAAGCCTCAAACAAAGACAAATCTAGTTACAAAATTTCTGAACCAAATATCTACATTTACTTGCTTTCCTACTATCCTTCAGGTAATCCACTCTTTCCACTATCTCTTTCTTTATCTGTGTGATTGTAATCTATGTATTTAGTATTGTCCCTCTGAATAGTTTCCAATTTCTTGCTCTCCAAGTGTGATAGATTCTGACTCCCCATATAGCTGTAGCTATTTCCTTCTTATATTGCTTCCAGTGTCTTCCGTTTATCCATTTTGGGTATTCTGTCACTTCTGTTTTTTGTATTTTAATACCCGACCAAGTCTCCAGTGCTTCCTTCACTTTTGTTGTCCAGGTACATTCTGCAAATAAATGTACTTGAGTCTCCAGTTTGCTTTCTCCACATAGGCAACACTTGCCATCTTCTATTGGCATTTGCAGTCTGATCATCCTCTCTTTCGTTAGCAGTTTTTCCTGATTTGCTAGCCATATAATAAGCCTGTGTCTAGGCAGCATGAGTGAGTTCCATATCAAGTCTGCTACAGGTAGTTTCAACTGCCTACCCAGTAATTGGTTGTAACTACAACTCACATTATATGCTCCATTGGTCAATAGACAGTAGGTTCCATTAATATACCACATTCCCATGGTTAGTTTAATGGATTTAAGCTTCCTCCAATACCAGCTGCTATCCTTAGAGGGTGTATGTGTCCAAAAACTTGCTCGTCTTTCATATATAGTCCATGCACCCATCTTATCCATACTGTATCTGCCTTGCTAGCAATCTGCCATATCAACTTACCAACTGATGCAATATTCCATAATTTGCAGCTCTTGATGTTCAGTACACCATTCTTCTTTGGTACACAAATCTTCTCCCACGATACAAGTGCTACCTTCCTCTTGTTCTCCTTATTTCCCCATAGATAATCCCTACATTTTCTATCAACCTCTTTCAAAATATTGAGGCAAGATGAAAACATTGCTCCAAAAGTTATAGAGCGAGAAGAGTACAGCATTTATGACCTGCAATCTGCCTGCATATGACAATGTTTTTGAATATGCACTAGTAATCCTGTTGGTTATCTTGTTGATCAGTTGATGGCAATCTATCTTTGTCCATTTCTTCGATGATAATGGCAAGCCCAAATATCTGATAGGAAGATCACCAAGTGTAAATCCTGTCAGCTGCAGTATTTGTTCCTTCATAACATCATCCACCCCAGCTACAAATATATTAGACTTGTCCAGATTTGCCACAAGGCCTGTCACCCTACTGAAATGGTTCAACACCTCTATCATCCATCTTATAGACTTAAGATCCCCTTTGCAAAATAGCATCAAGTCTTCTGCAAAAATCAGATGGTTTAGCTTGGTGCTATGACACATTGGGTGAAACTTAAAGTCTGGTAGTTCTTCTACCTTCTATAGTGCTCTAGATAGATACTCCATGACCAACACAAATAGCAATGGTGACATTGGATCCCCCTGCCTCAATCCTCTCTCCCCTTTAAAATATCCATAATTTTCGCCATTTACCTTGATAGAAAATTTTGTTGAAGTCACACAGTTCATCACTAGTCTGGTGAAGGTTTCTGGAAATCCATATCCATGAAGTGCCTCCTCAATAAACTCCCAAGATACCATATCATATGCTTTCCGAGAACAAAAATGTTGTTGTACAGATTCTGGGGGTTCAGTAATATATTGAAGAAACTTTCCATTTGAGGTCCATTTTCATTCCTTTTTTTTTTGTTTCTTTACTCATTTTCTTTTGTAATATTTTGATGCAATATAGCTTCGATTCCAAAAGTTTTAACATTTTCTATCATGGCTCCTTATGTTTTGGCTTCATAATTAGAGACAATTTTTTTACTCTTTTCGGGATACCGTTGTATTTCTTAAACTGTTTTGGGAGCTTAATTGAACAAAATAATAAGATATCTACTATCATAATGTTTTCCTCTTTTCTTGTCACTGACAGATCAAGACGCCTCTTTGCACAAATTCTACACTATTGCTAGTAAGGTGGAAAAAAAAATCGAATCAGAAAAAGAAATCAAGCATGAATCAAGGTACTTTCTCTTCCCCTTAATTTGTCTGATTCTTTTTGGATTATAAACTTGATGCCTTATTGAGATTTATCAAACAGATTAAGAAAAAATTTAACCCTTAATAAGATCATTTAAATTTTTCTTCACAGATAGAGTAAGTATTGCGGTTGAAGGGGATATAGAAGATAGAATTAGTGTCCTACCAAGAAATGTTATTGATTGTATTCTTGAGCTCTTGCCTGTTAAAGAAGCTGCAAAAACCTGTACATTGTCCAAAAGCTGGAGATACGTTTGGAGCGAGCTTCCAAAAATGGTGCTGGATTACGAGTTTTGTGATGAGTTAATAGACGAGTCTGAATCCAAATTCAGAGAAGTTGTAGATGGGATTATGTTACTGCATATGGGCAAGATTGTGAAGTTTGATCTTGACGTTAGAGTAGAAGATTTAGCTTCATATACAGCTATTGATAGATGGGTTCTTTATGTCACCAGAAACAGTGTCAAGAAGCTACACCTTAGAATTATTAATATTGATGATCGTACCTATACACTGCCTCCTTGTGTATTTCACTGTTCAACCCTGACACAGTTGAAACTTGCTAGATGTTCCTTTAAACCACCTGGTTCTTTTCGTGGCTTTCCCAATCTTGTAACCCTTCGGTTGGCATCAGTAACCTTTTCAGAGCGTTGTGTTATCAAGGCCCCTCTTCTTGCTAATTTGACCTTGAACTGTTGTGATGGTATGCAATACCTAAACATTGCTTCACCAGTGTTGAAGTCCTTGTATGTTTGTTACCCTCACTCCTATATCGCGCTAAATTGCTTCATGAACTGCAAGAATTTGAGAGATTTAGGACTTGTGTTTTCCAAAGTGGTTGATAATCCAAAACATGATCATAGATCAACGTTGGTGAAACTTGTTGGTAGCTTGCCTGTACTTGAGGTACTCCTGTTGGATTCACTTTTCATTGAGGTAACACATGAACTTGTTTTTTCACTTGAATATCTCCCATAGTGATTTCATTCAAGTGAGATTGTAATCATTGTATTTGCTCCAAAGCTTTTGAGTGCAGACGTAGTTCTATCAAGTGGTCCTCCTTTTATGCTCAACTGCTTGCGGAAGCTGTCCCTCTCTGTTGACTTTGGCAAATTGGGTCATATTTCTTGCGTTCTACAATTAATCAAGTGTTCGCCCAATTTGAATGAACTTGAGATTACGGTAAGAAATGTTAAATATATCTGATGGTTCTTTTTTTTGCTCTTTATATATTTGAAGTTGAAGATAATGGTGTTTGCTTATACCATTAGGTCAAAGGTACCGATGATAACGTTGAAGCATTTGTAAAATGTCTGAAGATGCCTGGCTGCTTGGAACTATCACTCAACAAGCTAGAGTATGTGAGTTTCTATGGTTTTGCAAGTCCAAACTGTGTAGAGATTTTTGCTATGCTATTCATTTTTCAGGCACCATCTTTGCTAAGGATCTTCATTGAACAACCGATAGGAACTAAATCCAGTAAAGATTTGAGTGGTTTACCCAGAGCTTCTCCTAAGGCTGAGCTAATTATAAGTTAAATCGATACATTATCTGATTGTTGTCGATAAGTTTATCTACTATGTCACAAATGTTGATCCAGTTTTCTTCCATATTTCCTGTTGGGAAAGTATGACTGATGGCAGTCCTGATATTCCAATATATCTGAATCTTCATCCTTTGACAGTTGAGCTTGTTTTGGTCTCTATATCTATACATGAGGCCAACTAGTAAGATTAATTTGTGAATGTTGTAGTTGGGTTTGATATCCTACTAGTTTTTGAGGATAAAAACATAAATATAGTACTATATAAGATTTACGTATTATAAGTTCTAACAGGAGTTTTCACTTTTCAGAACATACTAGTAGAATTTTATCAAAATATAACAAAATGGGGATTTTTATTTTTATTTTTATTTTACGAACAGGGGAAAAAAATGTCAATTTAATCACGTTATTTAAGCATACCAATTACCCTACAATAATCTTTCCTTATTGTGTTTTCATAAATTTCTCACATTTTCTCCTTAAATTTTTCATACATGTATATTTTTTCTCTGAGTTTCATGCTTTCGTCCATGATTTTTCAAATTTTATTTTACAAAAAAGTGATCAGTAAATAAATTTTCAGACACAATTGATACAAATTCGTTGATTGAAGGTGAGAGAAGTATTAAAAACACTTTTGAACTTGCATAAATCTTTAGTTTTATCTCCGTTTATGTTAAATTCATCCTCGATATGCCATATGACATAGTAAGAGGTATCAAAATCATATAGGAGCGTGAGACTCTTAATAAAAAGTCCACATAAGTGTTAAAAACACTTTAAACTTTGCGATAATTTAGAGTATTTAATTCATGTTGTAAGATCGGAGGTGTATTAGAGTTCAGCCAATAGTTTGGGGATGAAACTAATAATTTACGTCGAGTTTAAGAGAAACTAATAATTTGCGTCAAGTTTAAGAGTGTTTTTAATACTTCGAAATTTTATTGATGAATAAGACTTTATATTTATTTTTTACGTGTATTTATTGATGAACAATACAATTTGATAAATAACTAACTATATATTAGTTTTTCAGGAATAAACTTAGATGGTATAGTCACAAAATTTGAGTCCGGAGTTAAAAGGGCAAAAAATTTGCCAAAAATTTCAAAAGGGCACATCATATTTTTTTTAAATCAAAAGGGTAAAATTGCTACTGCCAAAGCGATTTCCCTCTGACACATATGAACGTTGTTTACTCCGCTAAAATTAAAAATCGCTGCTCTCCAAAAAGTTTTTTTTTTCTGCTAATATCGCTGCTATGGCAGTGTTTTCACAGAATTTTTTTTAAATTCTTTTTCATGAAAATCGCTTCTTTGGCAGTTTTTTTATTAATTTTTTTTATTTTTCAAATCGCTGCCCTGGCAGCGTTTTACTTTAAAAAAATAATTTTAAAAGGCAACGTTTTACTTTAAAAAAATATTTTTTTTTAGCGTTTTACTTTTTTTTTAAAAAAAATTCCTATTTTTTTTTTGAAAATCGCGTTTTATTAAAAAAAATAATTAAAAAAACGCTGACTAGGAAGCGAAATTCCCCCCTCCAAATAAAATTAATAAATTTCAGGCAGCCAAGGCAGCGAATTTAAAAAAAAAACAATTTAAGTAAAACGCGATTTGATTTTTTTTTCTTTTATAAAAAAGCTGCCAAAGCAGCGATTTTCATGAGAAAATTTTTTTAAAAAAAATTCTATGAAAACGCTACCATAGCAGCGATATTTTAGAGAAAATCACTGCTCGGGCAGTGATTTCTAATTTTAACGGAGTAAACGACATTCATATCTATCAGAGGGAAATCGCTTTGGTAGTAGCGATTTTACCCTTTTGGTTTTAAAAAAATATGATGTGGCCTTTTGGAATTTTTGGCAATTTTTTTTTGGGAAAATTACGCGTATAGTTTACCTTAATTACAATTCGCAACTTACTTTTAGCTATAATTATACAACTCAGCTTTTTAGTTTTGTATAATTCGCGCATTTGTATAATTCGAAATTTATATAATATAATTTGTATAACTTTTGTATAATTCAGAATTTGTATAATATAATTTGTATAACTATTTGCACTTCTGATGTTTGTAATTATATAAATTCGTTATTTCGAGTTTATACAAAAATAACTGAATTATACAAATGTAGCCGCAAAATATATAAATCCGCGAATTATACAAATCCGCGAATTATTCAAATGAGGCAGCTTAAACTATAGCTACAACCCGTAAATATGCAAATTATAGCTATGGAGCATAATTAAGTTTATCGTAGTGGCTATTTATAAAAGTTTCCCCTTTTTTTCCCCTTTTGGCTCCGGACTCCACAAAATTTGATATTTTGTTTCATTCCTTGCCTCCTAACATCTCTTTCCATGTTTGAGAGTCTCCTACTTCCATAGCATGATTTGTCTAAGAAACTTCAATCATAAAATCTCTAACAAGAAAATATTATTTTCATAAATGGAATGATAAATAATTATTACTCTTCTTATTTTAATATATTTGTCTTAGTTACTATTTGACCAATCAAAGAATATTTTCTTTAATAATAATTCGTTCAAGAATTTTTAAATATTTTGATCCATTAACTACTATGACTTGTAATATTTTTCTTATATAATTTCTAAATATATAAATTTATTATTAAAAAAATGAGAACTTTATGTTTGAATTCACTATGTACAATAGTTAGCTTGACTCTTATTGTCACACCCCAAAACCCGATGTGATGGCACGTGCCCAAACCCCACCAGACACGTCAGCCTAACACCCAAAAACCCGATGATACAGAATTTATAAAACAAGAATAAGATAGAAAGATAAGCGAAAGTCTTTAAATAAACTCAACA
>JAJOOO010022010.1:0-23897 GCA_029582685.1 Solanum piurae
AAAGAATTATCAATGCATGCAAAACACTATTCAAGAATTGCTTATTTACTATTCATACTTTGTTAATCGCTCATGGTTCCCACAACCCTAGTTGTGGAGTTTAGTTACCCATAATCATATGAAAACAATTCATTATTTTAGATGACAGAATTATGAACTTACGTATTTGAGAATAACAAACCCGGAATTTCAACTTGAATTTCAAAACCAAAACCTTCAAAACCAACTTAGGAAATCAAGAATTGCTAGGTTTTCTAAAATAAAATCCAAAGTCACAAAGTAGAACTAAAGTAATAAAGTCTAACTCCCAAAAATGAGGTTTACATGCCCTATATATAGAAAAATAAGTCCTAACTAAAAAGGAAACGAAATAAGGAAATTATTTGCGGGTACGCATCTTCATTCCATGAGACTGACTCACGGTCCGTCAATGGATCTACGGTCCGCGAGTCCCTTCTGTCACCCAGGACTTAGGCAATATTTTCAGCTTCCATAACTCAACTTCTCCTAAGCAAACGACGGACCACCAGTACGTACCGTAGATCGATCTACGGTTCGTCGATCCCTCTCCGTAGCTCCACACTTAGAATCTTTAAAAATCAGGTGCTGGGACTCTCGCAGTATCATTCTACGGATCAGCAGTACGGTCTGTAGCAATGGCCACCGTGGTTTCACACTTGGTCAGATTTCCATGATTTGCCTTACATGCCTTGCCTGTTGATCTACGATCACCATCTACGGAGCGTCAATGGACCTACGGTCGGTAGATCACCTCTGTAGATGCCCTTTTCTGCACATCTTTCAGCTGTCTCTTTAATTCTTCGTCCAAACAGATTTCCTGCAAAAAAACAATAAAACCACATAAAAAATAATACAAAAAGGCCCTAGACACACATAACTCTTAAGTGAAATGTATTAAAAATACCATAAACTCACGGTATATTACAAGGGCCAAGGGAGAGGACTAGGATAGTCAACTCTCCCCTGGACACTGCCTCAGTGACCACGACCACCACCACGGCTTGTGGTGGGGATCACGGCTCGTTATGTGGTCCGTGGTGGGCTAGGCAGTTCTCTTGCCAAGCTGCCCAAAATGAGACCCTCCTCCACGAGCCACTTGACGGCTCGTGAAGGCCACCAAGGGCCGTGGGAGTGGTTGTGGTCTTCACTTAGCCTCAAGAGGGCCAAGTCATGAAGACCTAGCCACTGCCTCACGGCCCACGAGAGGGACCATGGGTCATGTCCTTGACCACGGCTCGTGGAGCCCCTCATGAAGGTTCCCTAGGCTTGTGGGCTAAAGGCACTTGTTGTCTATCCACTGCCTCAAGTCCATGAGGGTGACCACAGCTCGTGGTCATGATCACGGCTCATGGAGCCCCACGTGGTCCCTGGCAGTTCACTTTACGTGAGGGGTGTTTTGGGAAATTTCGGTTTAATTCCTATCAAAGTGAAGTCATTTTGGGTAAGTTTGGGGTCACTATATAAGTCATTTTTAAGTTAAATTTACCTAAACTAAGTCATATTTTTACAAAACCCTAATATTTCCCAAAGTTCATCTCCTCTCCAAAAAATTCTTTCTCTAGAACTTCAAGGAAGAAGAAGAAGAAGGAAGTTGGGGCTAGGGTTCAAGGAGAAAGGTTTTCTACTCAATTTCATTCGATTCCATTGCTAAGGTATGGTAGTCCTTCATCCATGTATGTCCTTCATCCATGTATATCCTTCATCCATGGAGTCCTTTTAAAACCCCAATTTCAAAGATAGAAATTCTCCAAAAGTTTGGGTTTGTCTCCAAGTCATGGGTTCCTTTCAAAAAACGATTCTAGTGTTTGAATTGCTTTATATTATGATTGAATTGATTATTTATTATAGTTTTTATGTTGAAATCCTCAGGAACCCACATGAAACCCCCCATATTACTCAATTATGATCTTGTGATGTGGCCTTTTTTTATTATAGAAGAATGAGATGAGATTATGCTAGTGATAGTTAAGTTACTTGAATTATGTTATTATCCATGTCTAATGTAGTAATTCTAGATGTGTTGCTAGAATATGATATTTGATCCTTGAAGGGAAAAGTATGAGAATTATGCATGATTTTTGAAGTTTAGTATATGCTTTAAGAACACTTTGAGAGTAAAGTGAATATGATTATGATCTAGTGTTGTGTTGTTGGAAGGTTATCCTCATATACACATTTATGTATGAATATGATATGATGTGAAAGGCTTCTCACAATATAATGATTCTAAGGTTGAAAGGCTATTCTCATCTATTGAATTTATGAGCTATAGTATAAATTATGTTGGATTGAGTGTCGAGACATTCTTCCATGAATATGAACTTAAGTCAAGATATAATATGTAATCCATGGGAATTAATGCTTAGCACCGAGTAGATATGAATATGATATAGAAGCTTGTACGATAGTTTAGTCCAACTTCCCAATGAAAGCTTTTACACTAGTTGAGTCCGGCTTCCCAAATGGGTTCCTTCTACCTTAGTTGAGTCCGAGTTTCTAGTAGAAATATCCTTATCCCATAAACTATGTGCTCACATAGGTATTAGCTAGTGGATCCACCTAAGCTAAGAGTATGGTTCTACCTAAGGCAAGTAGGACAACCCCTTTTCGGTGTGGGGTAGACACTGGATTCCATGGTAAGCTCACATGGTCTATGTCGGTTAAGGCTTATTCCCCATTATGATAATAGTATGAACAAGAATATGAATTATGAACTATAGTTACTCAAGAAGCTTTACTTAGTATGGGTGAGATTATGGGATCTTATTCATGCATTGCACAAGTATGCTTTGAGGGTATTTATGGTATGTTCTTCTTCTGGTATGATGATATGTGAGTTGATTATGCTTATGACTTATGCGTTTCCATTATCTTCAAAATGATGTTTTAACTTAGTAAATTGCATACATTCAAATAAAATGTCCCTTTTCGCATGTTTTTAATGTTTTGTGCATGGCTATCATACTTCGTGCATTTTTTTACTAACCCATATTTTCCTACATTTTCCCCCAAGTGTAGGGTCCGGTCCTCAAGGTGGTCAACATTGTGGCTAGAGCTTGGATTTGAACATTTCTCCTAGCTTGTTGGTGAGTCCTCGTGATTCGAGGTCGGATGTTTTCATTTAGTAGTTTCTTTTATTGTATTTCTATTTTCGGATATGTTGTATGGTCTAGGCCCTATTAGATTCAATCATTGTAATAGATGGCTAAATTGAGACAAGTCTAGACTTCCGCTTTTGTTTATGAAACTTTTGGACTTGAAATTATGATATGCTAAGTGACTTACATGGTACATTTTGGGGTTCTATGTACCTTGTTAAATCTAGTGGGTACCCCTGGGTCGTGACAACATAGTCTCTGAAGCCATCTATTACATCAAGAGTAATTGGAATGTAACCCTAACATAACAAACAATACTAAAAAGTAAATTCGATAAGAAACAAGGCTCGATCTTTGGAACATGAGGACTCACCAATCTTCAATATCTCTTAAGTGATCCCAAGCCATGGAGATGAGAAACTAGAACGTTGACCGTACATTTGGGAAACAATATAGGCAAGAGTATGCATTAATACAAAAATGTACCAAGTATGATAGCAATGCATAGAGTTATAAAATCATTCTAAAAAGGACCTTTTATGTCATGCAAAGATCAAGTTCAAACCATAAAATAAGATCATCGTAATTATTGTCAATACAAGTAACACTCATCTTTGAACACTTGTGAGATACTTCTTGAAGTAAACTTAGTACATCATTATTGTGGGAAGTAACCTTAGCCGACGTAGAGACTATGTGAGCTATAACATGGAATTCGGTGTCTGCCCCACACCAAAAAATGGTGTCCTTACTTGCCAAAGCAAGAACCTTCACTTCTAGCTTACGTGAATCCACTAGCTAATGTCTATCTAAAATAATCATCATTTATCTAAGACAATCTTTCTATCAACGGAACCAAGTCTGGCCTAAAACGTCTTTGAGCTTGCTTAACAGGATGAGAACTATTTTTTACTGCCAACTGATGGACTGCTACTTTAGGATTCAATCCAGGCATTTCTTTATAACTCCAAGCAAAGACATCCCTATATTCTTTGAGTATATTCATCTAAGTGCTTTCTTCATCAATTTCTAGAAAGGAACTTAAGTAAGTTGGCCTTGGGTCTTCATCAATGTCTAGGTTAACTTCCTTTAAACAATCTATTGTGGTCTTTACTCCTTCTTCAAGTTCTAGTGGAGCATCTCCAACATCTTCCTCTTCTAGAGGATCATTGTCATTGACAGATATATGGCAATGATGAGTCCACAAATTGGACTCACTTAGGGCTATATTTTGATAGAATTAGTGTCCTCAAGTGCATATTTTGTCTCAATATCTGATGTAAATCCATAAGTTTTAGGTATTTGGAGTTTGAGGCAAAGCATGGACATTACTTGGCAAGAAGGAACAAGGCGGATGAAAAGAACGAAGAAATGAAGGCTTGAAGATCACCGAGCCCAGTTGGCGAGTCGCCGATCGGCCTGGAGATCGCCTTTTGTTCCAGTGTACTGAGCCCTGAAGGGAAAGATCAAGTTGGCGATTAAATGGAGCAGTCGGCGTGTCGCCGAGCAGTTCCGCAAAGCACTACTATATCGCCCAACGACTAAAAATGCGAAGAGACTGAAGGATAAAGCAGGAATGCGATGAAATCGACCAAAAGGCGGATCGCCGAGCGTATCGGTGATCCCGACTAACTGCGCCGAATGGTCCTCCGCAGCACAAATTTTCAAACACTATAAATACTTGTTTTAAATTTCTAGCTTAGTATCACTTCTATTATTCGAACTTTTTACAGTTTTTGAGAGAGTTTAAGTTTTATAGGGTTTTGGAGACTTTGTTCTAAGACCTTGAAGATTCAAAGGGTTTCAACTCCAAGAAATAGGACGTAGGTCTCGAAGATTCTTCACTCTTGATGTGTTCTAAGACTTAATTCTTCATACCACTTGATGGAAACTGATATTGGTATAGATTTTTATCTCTTTTACATGTCTAGCTAAAACCCCAATTCTTGGGGTGTGATTTTGTGAATATGGGCTAAATTATTTGTTGGGTCTTACTTGTTGATGGTTTATTTGTTGTTTAAATGTGATTTTGTCTAGTAGTTGTGTATGAACTTAATGGGATTGTAGTTGCAAATACGATTTCATTTAGTGTTTTTTGGCTTGCTCGAGAGAGAGGTCGTAAAACTAAGACTACTAAATTGATAGCCGGTGGTATTGGGTCGACATGGGTTTAGCTCGAGAGAGTGAATCCTAGTCCTTCTCCCACACATTCAACTCGAGAGAGTGAATGGGCTAAGGCGGAAGTTGTTCTTAATGCGGCAACTCGGTGTTCGAGAGAAACCGAGTTGATTCGAGGTAAGTTGCTCGAGAGAGAATTTATCCCCACTATAGTCTAGCTTAGTCACAAATGTTCAACAATTTACTATCAAAAGCATGTACCCAATAGTCTAGTTTAACTCGTATTCCTATCACATCCCAAGAATCTCGTCTCCATATCTCGTTTCCTTATATTTTTGCTCTTTTTAGTTGCTAATTAATACAAACCCCCATTAATAATTGACGCTTGCATCACCCATTAGATTTAGTATGTTTGTATTCGATAATGTTTATAGCTATGACTGATTAGAACTTAATTTTATTTTTCTATTAATTCTTGAAACCACTCCATGTGGGAACGATCCCAACCCTTGGTTAGGTTATATCACTACACGTGATCGTTGGCACTTGAACCGAAATAGTGTCAGTTGATTACGTCAAACATCAGACAACACTAGACAATATTTCTAACTCTTCATCAATCTTCATTTGAGGCAAAGAATCGTGCTCATTCTGGATTGTAACATGATATGAGGAGCCTACACTTTCTTCATCTTCCTCGCGCTCCTTGGTGTAAACCACAGTGTGAGCCTTTGCCTTGAGTTCCTCTTTACACTAAACCACAAGTTCCACTCGTCGCCTCATTCTAGAAGGAACCAACTTTTGAAATCCTTTCTAATCAAAGGTGAAGCAGGCGTTGTAACTTTTAGATAACTTCTCAGATTCTTGTTATTCTTCTTCTTCAATGGACCTAACCTCTCAATCACAGAAGTTCTTGTGGTCGATTCTCCAAGTCGATCAAAGACGGAAGGTTTTTTGTTGGGAGTAGTGACATCATCTTCAAAAGTTATATGGTTATTGCTTGCCCTTCTTATGGAAATGCGAATTGGCGGCGATTGGCTATAGCCTAGGCCTTCACGTGCTTGCCTAGTTGTATCTTCTATTAGAAGTTTCCCTAACATTGATGGCTCATAAGGGTTGTATCCATCCTTCACAAATAACTTGTAAGCATTGGGATCAAAACCTTCTCTTGTGCATTTTGTAGGGAGCGCCATATCTCGCACTTGATTTTGAGAGATTTGACTTTCCTTGCAGCTTCGAAAGCAAGTTTATCACATCGATTCATCTGATAGGAAGAGTTAGCACTCTCAATGCATTTTCTTAAAGGTTAGGTGATTGATCTTCTTCTTTCTTCACTTTTGGAACATAACGAAGTCCAGAAGTCATCTTCTTCTTCAAAGACATGATCTTCCCTTCATTAAGAATGGGACAAAGTTCTTTAGTGTCATTTTTTACCTTTTCGACATCCGCATCGATTCTTTTGCTTGTGATCTTATCAGACTTGATTGATTTGATATCATTAGATTTTGTCCCTTTAACAACATAACCCTTCAAGTAAAATTTTGCATCGGCAAAGTGTGTCTCAACTTTAGTGAAAAGATTATCATCTACAACTATCTTCCTTTTAATCCCGCCTTCAAGATACTTCAAATATTGAAATCTTCCTTTCAATCCCGCCTTCAAGATACTTCAAACATTGATAGTAAGAAGATGAGACAATTCTATTATCATGGACCTATGGCCTTCCAAGTCATATATTGTATGAAGTCTTTGCGTCGATCACATGCATCTATGCGCTTGATCGCAAATCTTCCATGTGGATTTCCAATTTAATAGAGCATATAGACCTCTGTACCCCTTGATTAAATCATTGTATCCACAAACGACTTTCACTAAGTTCTCCAGTCGTGATGTTGAGTTCCTCCAATGTGTCGATAGGCAGAATGTTCTCCAGATCCTTCATCTATTAAGATTCTATTTATCTTTTTTTCTAGCACGTGACCCACCATATACAAAGGACAATTGTGTAGTGTTTCACCAAATAGAAGATCATTAGCTGAAAAAAGTGATTTTATATCACATGCATGTGTTTCTTGGGAAGAAGGTTCAATAGGTTTTTCAGAAGGTGAAGGAGACATCATTCATGATATTTCCCTTATTGTCTTTTCATCGTCACTAGGAGACACTTTTGGTGAGAATTCACTCGTTGTTCCTTCTTCGTTAGTAGGAGGCACCTTCATTGTTTATGCTTTATCAGCATTCAAACATGATGCCTCCACATTGTGTTGAGTAGATTTTCTGTCGAACGAACTTGGTAAGAATTCCTCTAGAGTCACAGGACATCGGGGTTTTTGATAGTGATGCATTTCTACCTTTGCCCTCTTTGGGCGCTTGGTTGATTTCTACTTCTCCAATTTCTTCACCATTTTCACTCTAATCGGTTGCTCAGATGATTCTTTTAGTAATCTTGACTTGTTACTTCTTCGTCTAGTTACAAGAATCTAGCCTTCATCACCATCTATATCAACTTCCTGCTCCAATGACTCTTCTTCATGCTTTCAGATATATATATTTAGACCAAATTGAGTGAGCCGAACGTGATAGAGATCGGGATTAGAACTAGCCTTCTCATCATCAAGGAAAATTTTCTTTTCGTTAACCAATTGCATCACTCTATCCTTGAAGACAAAACATTTTTCAAGAGGATGACTCACAAGTCTATGATACTTTCAATAATTTGGGTCATTAGCTTTTCCAGCTTCATCTTCATCAGGTCGCTTCATCTTTTGCAAGTCAATGAGCTTTTACTCGAGCAACTCATCAAAAATCTAAGAAACGTCAGAATCCAAGAAGGGATATTTTTCCCTTGCATCTCCCTTAGTGTCGACTTTTTATTTGAATGTGCTTGGAAAGTCGTTCTCACATTTTGCTTCATGCCCTCATTCATGGTGAACTTCGCAGGCGACGCATTAACGTTCATGGATTCTTTGTTGTCATTTCTGGGCACAAATTTTCTCCATCTCTTGGGTTCCTACTTGTCTCTTCCTTTGCGAGGATCATGGACAAACGTCATATCTTTTCCAATAGAGTACATGCTCAACTCCATATCATGAGAGCGAGTAGCTAGATCTTCGAAGGATTTTGGTTTTATTCCTTGTAAGATGTGAAGAAGCTCCCAGTGCATTCCTTGGAGACATATTTCTATTGCAGAAGCTTCACTAAGCCTATCCTTGCAATTTAGGCTCGCGTTCCTCCATCTATTTATGAAATCTATAACCGGTTCATCCTTCCTTTGGGGAGTATTTGTGAGTTCTATCATGCTCACCGTACGCCTCGTGCTATAAAAGCGATTGAGTAACTCGTGCTCTAGTTGCTCCCAACTATCAATAGAATTGGGCTCAAGATCCGTGTACCAATCAAAGGCATTTCCCTTTAGAGAGAAGACAAACTGCTTGACAAGATGGTCTCCATAGGTTCCAGTAGTATTACATGTCTCCACAAAGTATGCAACATGTTGTTTTGGATTTCCTTTACCCTCAAATTGTTGAAATTTGGGGGGTTGATAACCAGTAGGCATTTTGAAGTTATCAATTCTCGCAGTGTATGGCTTGGCATACATATGGGAAGACTTGGTGGAGACTTCATACTTATCTTTGATTGTGCCTTCAATGAACTCCTTAAAGAGATCGAGTGGGATCATTCCTTCGGAAGAAACTGGCATCGCATTAACAAACAGTGTTTTCTTCGCAGGATCTCCGATCTCTTAACTTCAACACCCATTCCAGGCGCATGGCTCATTTCTCCATCTAAAAGTCCTTTCATCCTATCCATCACCTTATCGATTCGAGACTCTTTGTGTTGTACATGCTTTGTCAATCCTTCAACCAACTTCGTCAGATTTGCGAGTTGTTCCTCAGGAGAAGAAGTAGCAATCACCATTGTTTGCATGATCATTGGAGATGTAGGAGAGTAGCATGGATTGTCGCGTAAGTTAATCTTTAGCGAACTCACGTTACGCGATGCATGTGGAGATGATTCATTGGTTGAATTATAGTTCTCCGTTGTGGTAGAATTCTTGGAACCAAATTGATTAAGTAGAGCCAATGTCTTCTTGATCTTTTCAGCAACACTGCTTCTTCCTTCTAAAGCATTTGTGGAGGAAATTGCTCCTTTTGGAGTCGAAGACCCAAAAACAAGAGTTGATGCGAACGACACTTGAAGTGTTTTTTGTCCTAGTGTAGCAGCTTTGCTCCTCGTAACAACTCCGAAACTTCCAAAGGTAACACCAAGAATTCCTTCAACTTCAATAGAGAATTTGGAGCTAGTGGCCTTAGAGGCTGTTGATTGAGAGTTTTTCTTCATGGAAGTCATCTCGATATTCTTTGATGCTTGAAAAGTTGAGATGAGAGGTAGAGATTATCCCACTGGGCGTGCCAAAATTTGTTTGCAACAAATTATAAAGTGATAGAAAATAAATTGCAATCACAATAAAATAGGAAGAAACATAACTATACTGATAAAGATTGCGGGTTCAATTCTGTTGCTCCCTTGTTTCTACTCTCCTGAGATTTATCCATGATTCGAGGGCCGTTAGTAGCGTATTTCTCAAACTAGGATGATTTAGATTTGACCTTTATATGAATATTCCATCAATTTGCTGAATATTCAAGATGCCTTTTAAGGCAATTTAGTAACATTTATATAGGCATGAACTAGGGTTTGTGGTTGAGTAGCCTCCAAGAATTCTAATTGAAACTGAACACACCCTTTAGAGTCCCAATTAGAATTGAACACGTCTTATAGAGTCCCACAAAATTTCAATGTCTACAAATGCCCCTGCTTCAAGGCTTGTCAGAGTGTAGACTCCTTGAAACTCAAAGATGTGGCTTGAAGCACTCATTCTTCCACTTTTGCAGCTTCAGATTTTCAGATTTGATTTATGAGAAAAGAGATGAAGGGCAGATTTTATCCCACTGGGAGTGCCAATTTGTTTGCAACAAATTTTAAAGTGACAGAAAAATAAATTGTAATCACAATAAAAAAGAAGAAACATAACTTTATTGATAAAAATTGTGAGTACAATTTTGTTCCTCCCTTGATTCTACTCTCCTAAGATTTATCCATGATTTGAGGGTTGTTAGTGGTATATTTCTCGAACTATGATGATTTAGATTTGTCCTCTATATGAATATTCCATTAATTTGCGGAATATTTGAGATCTTGATCTTGAAAAATACCCAAGAGTTTATGGGATATTTTGAGATGCCTTTTAAGGGAATTTTGTACCCTTTATATAGGCGTGAACTAGGGTTTAGGGTGAGTAGCCTCCAAGAATCCTAAATTGAGTTGAACACAATTTGCAGAGTCCCTACTCGAATCGAACACATCTTGTAGAGTCCCACAAAATTTTAATGTCTACAAATGCCCCCTGCTTCAAGGCTTGTCGGAGTGTAGACTTGATGAAACTCAAAGATAAGGCTTAAAGTACTCATTCTTCCACCTTTGCAGCTTCATATTTTCATATTTGATTTAAGAGAGAAGAGATGAAGGGCAAATTTGGTCCCCCATTGTGTCAATTTGTTTGCAACAAATTTTAAAGTGATAAGAAATAAATTGCAATCACAATAAATTAGGAAGAAACATAACTTTATTGATAAAGATTGTGGGTTCAATTGTGTTCCTCCCTTGTTTCTACTCTCCTAAGATTTATCCATGATTCGAGGGACGTTAGTGGCGTATTTCTCGAACTAGGATGATTTAGATTTGACCTCTATATGAATATTCCATTAATTTGCAGAATATTTGAGATGCCTTTTAAGGGAATTTAGTAACCTTTATATAGGCATGAACTAGGGTTTGTGGTTGAGAGTAGCCTCCAAAAATTCTAATTGAAACTGAACACACCTTCAAGAGTCCCAATTCGAATTGAACACGTCTTGTAGAGTCCCACAAAATTTCAATGTCTACAAATATGTCTCAACTATTTGAATTGGTACAAAATAATCTTCGATCCACCTTTCAGCCCCCAAATATCACTAACATCAACATTTTCGCTCAAAATACTCTTATTTCTGATGGTCCGCACTTATAAGGTGGATGAAAGGCAATATTGTACCAAATCACATAGTTCAGGGTTATTTTAGGTCTTTTTCTCTAAATAATTGAAATTACTTAATATATAGGCACATATGATTGACTTGATTTTAAGTCTCACAATAAAATAATATTAACAAAAAGGGTTAGTCCTCTACTCTCTACACTTTCCCTGCCTCCCCCCACCCCCTATCCTCTCTCTTCCATTGTTTTTTGTTTTTTCTTTTTGGATTTTTTCCATCATTTTAAATTTAAATTTTCTTTCAACTTATGACAAAAAAAGGAGTAAAACATCTTTATAAAAAAGAGTAAAATAACGACGACATCATTTTGATTTAAAAAAATAATAATAACGACGACATTCATACAAAAATATGTAGTTCAATAGAATATTTAATTAAGTGACTATATACGTGTAGTGCATTTTTTTTTTGTGTGTGTACCCAAAATTCAAAATAAAAGAATGAAAATAACTTCTTCTCCTACCCCACACACCCACACACCATGAAAATAATATAATTAAGAGGATATGAACATGTAAGTTCATTTAAGAAAAAAAAAAAGAGAATGAGCAAGACAGATAATTGAATGGAAAAATTATCTGAATAATAATAATCTTTTTTAGATGAAATATCATATGGGATGAGTATGAATTTTAGTTAAATCTCAATTATGAGTTCACTCGCTTATAATAAATTGGCGGTTGATATAAAATAGGTCAATACTTAATAGTAACATATCATGAAATTAATCATTTTTGAATATTATTTTATGCATATCGAGTCAAAACATGAATCATGTGTAGTTTTTATTATTTATTTGACAAGGGTTTAACATTAATTCAACTAGATTAGATAACATAATAAATAAATATTTAATTATTTTACTTCAGGGGGCATCGTTAAAAATAAGGGCAATTATGAACCAAATGGTTAATATCAAGGGTATTTTTGAGCCAAAAAGTTGACATGATAAGTATTTGGGGACGAAAGGTAAATGAAGAATAGTTTTGTATGAATTCAAATAGTTGAGGGGCATTTTAGGGCCTTATCCGTATTTATTATTATTGGGTATTGGTGCAAATTAACAGTTTTGTATGAATTTAGATAATTGAGGGGCATTTTAGGGCCTTATCCGTATGTATTATTATTGGGTATTGGTACATCTCCTTTCTCATTCTGTTCCGTATTTGACTTATCAATTTAAATTTGCAATATATACTATCCCCTGCAACAAAACATCTTTGACATATACAAATTTATGGGTGGGTTTGTTCTTCTTCTGCCCATTATACAAATTTATGAGAAGAGTTCCAGAATACTACTGGGTTAGAAAAGAAAATTCAAAACTCCTGCAATGATATTCAACAAGAAAGATTTGTTTATCTCAAAGGGGTCTCTAGGTGGGCGAAGCAGAAACGAAACAACTCAGTTTTCAGGATAAAATGACCACACACACACATAAAAGAAAGTGAACAATAGTAGTCTTTCCACGTGAAATTATGACTATAGCTACTATGCATCATTTAAATACAATTTTTTTCTTTTAAATATTCATACTAGAAATTTACTATATGCAACAGTGCAAAGACATTAATGATGATAACTATAAATATTCTAAAATCTTATTTTTATACATATCATATGTAATTTTATAAAAAGTGCACCGCAATGTATGAATGTCATTGTTCTTGTAGGTAGAACACGTTACAGAGAAGTAAAATATAACATGAAAATTTAGTTGTCAAGTTATAGTAAAATATTGTTATAATAAATGGTTGTGATAATGAACCTTGATGTAGTAGGTTATCAACTTCACGTACCACTTAAAATGTTACACCTTCACTGAACTCTTACGGTGCTGCTATCTTGTTTCAACTTGACGAGACTATTCTCAATGTTCCATAAAAGAGGTTTATAGCTGGAAAATATTAAGATGGTAGTGTTACTAGTTAATAACAAAAAGGATATGGGCAAATTGCTTATGAATATGTCAACAAGTCTAAAAGATACATACATGCGAGTGAGACCATTGTATGCTTGTGTGGCCTGCTGGAGAAGTGCATTAAGCTGCAAGATTTCAGCAGACAAGGCTTCTGTTTTGCTCTGCTCTTCAGCTAGCGAACCCTAAATCAACAACCGATTCGGAGGACATAACTATTATTATTATTTTATACTGCACCAAAATCATAAGGAATTCAATCTGTCTGGAATGATCAGTCCCAACACTTTTGAGTATTACAACCTTTTTTTCCCCTAAATGAGACTTCCCGTAAGTTCATTATGTGTTTTGTGACTTGTGGGGATTGCTGACATGGGTCACAAGGAACTTCGGTGTGTTCTGCTGGACAATAATAACATATCTAGTGAAATCCTACAAGTGAAGTTTGGAGAGGATAAAATGTACGCAGACCTTACCACTGTCCTGTTCGTGGAGGTAGAGTGACTGTTTTTGAAAATCTTCGGCTCAAGTGCAACAAATTAGCGAGAAACAAGGTAACAGTGCAAAGTCTATCGGAAAGGAACAGTAAAATAATGTGATATCAAAACACAGTAAACAACATACTAGAAAAGATTATTAAAAACAATAATAAACAATGATAAAAATAAAAGGCAAGAACTATAATAATACAACTAGTACCATGACAAAAGTTACCCTTAGCAACACAACACTACACTACCTACTAACCTTCTCTCCTATGACAATCTACACCCTCCTATCTAAAGTCATATCTTCAGTATCCTAAAGTTGTGTCATATCCTACCTTATCACTTCTTTCTAATACTTATTCGGTCTATCTCTGCATCTCCTCATACATATTAGTTAGTCGTTTTAGGACTACAATATATACTTTTAAGTTTCATATATTTCAATTTTCAGTTATTTTAGGAGGTAGTTACCATGGTTAACACTATGACTTAAAAATAAAACTGATCTATTTCAGTTTATTTCTAGTAATGTTTATGTATCTATTTTTCTATAGAATTAATATTACTCTTTATAAGTTTTCTCTAAGTCATCTTCATCATTTTTAGTTCCTTATATTCTCCTTCTTTCTTTCTTTTTTTTGTGCAAACTAGACAATGTTTTCATTGTCTTATCTGCAATTTTCTTATTAAAAACTAACAGTTAGTATCAGAGTAGTTTTCATTTTAAGGGGTATGTGATCGAGTTGGAGAAGCCATGGATGCTGGAGCAAGTCTCACCAATTGCTCCGTCGGTCTTTGATGGAGATTAAGATAACTATCAGATTTGGGCAGTACGAATGGGGACATACATGGATGCTTTAAAATCTCTGAGAAGTTGTGGAAGAGGATTGCAATATTCCAGCCCTACCGTATAATCCCATCATTGCTTAGATTAAAGCCACATGGAAAAGAAGACAAAGAAATCAAAGGCCAAGGCATGTTTATTTGTTGTTCTATCATCAACAATTTCCACACGGATAATGTCTCTGAAAACTGCTAAAGAAATATGGAATTATCTCAAGGAAGAGTATGTCGCAGAGGAGACAATAAAAGGTGTGCAAATTTTAAACTTAATGAGGGAGTTTGAATTGCAAAAAATGAAGTAATCTAAAACAGTGAATGAGTATTCAGATAGACTTCTAAATATTCCAAATAAGGTGAGGCTACTCGGCTTTACACTTGCAGACTCGAGAATTGTTGAGAAGATTCTTGTAACAATTCTTGAAAGGTATGAAGCAATAATTAAGACCTTAGAAAATACTAAGGATTTGTCAAAAATTAGTCATCCACCATTCAAGTATGGAGGAGACTTGATGCTAAATGCAAGAAATACAATCAACTTGGACACAAAGCAGTGATTTGCAAAAATAAGACCCCACGGTAGGAAGCAAATGCTCAAGTTCTTGATCAAGAAGAAGATCATCTTTTTGTTGCAACATGATTCTCAAGTAAGAGCTCCACATATTCATGGTTAATTGATAGTGGGTGCACTAACCACCTGACTTAAGACGAGCCTATTCAAGGAGTTGAAGCCCACTGAAATTTCCAAGGTTCGAGTAGGAAATAGAGATCACCATCTTGTCAAAGGAATTGGAATCATAGTTATCAAGACAAGCACTGACCCAAATAAAATTTCACAGGTTCTTTAGGTTTCTGAAATTGATCAAAATTTACTATGTGTAGGACATCTAATGGACAAAAGGATGCAGAATTTTCCTTCAAAGATAATCATTGCCAAATCAGTGACACTATTGGAAATGAAATTTTCAGGGTGGAAATGAGAGGGAGGAGTTTTTCCTTTGATCCAACAGAGAAAGAACAACTAGCTTATTCCATGAAGGCAAGTGTAACAGAAATCTGGCACCAGAGACTTGGTCATTGTCATCTACAAGCATTATTGTTGCTGAAGAAGGAAGATACGACAAAAGGACTACCAACTCTAGTTGATCACTCACCAAGTTGGTCAAGCTTGTCAATTTGGTAAGCAAAATAGGAAGTTATTTCCTAAAGCATTAGGGCAGACTTCTTAGAGGTTACAACAGATTACCACAGATGTTCCAGGACCTAAAAGAACAGCATGCCTTAGTGGTAATCTATACTATGTTACATTTATTGACGATTATACAAGATTCTTCTGGATTTTTTTCATGAAATACAAATCAAAAGTGGCTAGAATTTTCTCGATGTTCAAGAAGATGGTGGAAAATCAAAGCGGTTGGAGAATCCAATCCATGTGGTCTAAAAATGGAAATGAGTATAATTTTGAAAAAAAATTAACAAATTTTGTGAGGAAACAAGTATTACTCATCAACTTAAATGCTCTATATACTCTGCAACAAAATGAAGTTAGTGAAAGGAGGAACATATATATAATGGAGATGACGCGGAGCCTATTGCATGAAAAAGTGTTGCCAAAAGTTTTTGGGCTGAGGGAGCTAATACAACAATATTTCTCCAAAATCAGCTTCCCACTAAAGTATTGCAGAATAAAACTCTATTCCAGGCTTGGAATGGATTCAAACCATCACTAAGCTTCATTTAAGTATTTGGTTGTGTTTGTTTCTTTCATGTGTCGCAAGTTAAAAGAGAAATGATTTTCTTAATCAAACTTGGGAGTATAACTATGTGTATCCCCTGATTCTTGTCTCTAATTTATTTTCCTTGATTCGAGAGGGGAAGCCCTGATGAAAGTGAACCTTTATTATTTCATTTCCTTTTCTCTTCGAACGAATTAGAAGGAAGGAAATAGTCGTGATGGATCATTGCAATTGTGCATTGACTATTGTGCACTAAACAAGATAATTGTGAAGAAGAAATACCATATTCTCTTGATCACCAACTTGTTTGATAGATTAGGGAAGGTCAAGTTCTTCACGAAGGTAAACTGGTAAACTTGCTAAAAAGGTAGTTCCTGGAATCTTTGTGGGTTATAGCTCATCCTCCAAGGCCTACAAATTATATAATCCACAAACAGTAAAGATGATTGTCAATAGAGATGTGCACTTTTATGAGGAAGGGAATGGGACCGAAAGGACAATCAACTTTTAGTCAAAGCTTCAGAGGAGCAAACATCCGATCAATGGCAAAATGAGTTAGTGGATGATCCTCCAATTAGAGGTACAAGATTACTCTCTGACATCTACCAACAAAGTAATGTGGCAATTTATGAGCCTACAGGCACGAGGAAGCACTTCAGGATTAAAAGAATGGAGGAACGCTATGGAGCAGGAGTTGTTAATGATCAAGAAAAAAAACTTGGGAGTTAGTTGACAGGTCGAAAGATAGGAAGGTCATTGGAGTAAAACAGGTGTTTAGAATCAAGCTTAGTTCTAATGGTTTTATCAATAAAATACAAGGCTAGGCTTGTTATCAAAGGATATGCTCAAATATTTGGTGTTGATTACTTGCACACCTTTGCTCTAGTGACCTGATTTGATACCATGTTGCTAGCAATAGTAGCACAAAAGGGCTGGAAAATGTTCCACCTAGATGTAAAATCTACTTTATTAAATGGTGTACTACATGAAGAAATTTATATAGAGCAGCAAAAGGGTTGATTGAGCAAGGAAAAGAAGAAAAAGTATGTATGCTTAGAAAGGCACTTTATGGCTTAAAACAAGCTCTTAGAGCTTGGTAAAGCAGGGCTGATGATCGCTTGTTGAGTTTGGGGTTTGTCTAAAGTATATCTAAACTTACTCTTTATGTCAAACATAAAGGAATTGATCTTCTCATTGTTTCCTTTTATGTTGATGATCTCTTGGTGACATGAAATAATGTATGGCTGGTTGAAGAGTTTAACAAGGAAATGATGCAAGTGTTTGAAAGGACAGACCTTGGCCTAATGACACTTTCTGGGAATGGAAAATCAAGCAAGGTTGTGATGAAATTTTTAACTGCCAAAAAAAGTATGAAGGGGAGATACTTAAGAAATTCCATAAGGAAAATTGCAAGGCAACAAGCACACCAATGAATCCAAAGGAGAAGCTAAGCAAAGAGGATGAAGTTGATAAAATTGATGAAGGAAATTTTAGAAGTTAGATTGGATGCTTGATGTATCTCACTGCTACAAGGCCAGATATTCTATTTGTTGTAAGTCTCTTATCTATACTTCCATTACATACAGGAGTCTCAAATAGACACTTGATTCTCCTTCCTCTTCCTCGAATTCAATTTGTCATCGATAATCGTCCTTGAAATTCAACAAATGATCAATTCATCATCGTTTTAATTTCATTTTTCGAGATCGATGATACAAAAAAATGAAGCAGCAGTTCATTATTAGAGCAACGGATTGTTGACTAGAGAAGAAATTCGCAGGCAATTCAGATTTGATCTTCGAGATTTAATTGATCATGTATTGTGTCAAATTTTTGGGGAGTAATTGAAAGATCTATTTCCGATCACGATCTGAAAATTTCAAAAAGGTTGTACATTCATCATCGTGTTCTTCGATGTCAGTAAGAAGAATTTTCTTTCGGTTAAATGAAGACGGTGAAGATTTCATTTTCACAAGGAAGAAATCTTAAATTTTGGAGAAAATAGCTTTTTATCTTTAAAAAAAAATTACAATTGGAATACAATAATACAATTGATGATGTGATCTGCATTGTAAATTGAATGGATTCAAATTATTATGATGGATGTTTGGGATACAAATTTATCAGGAATACAATTTAGAAGATTTGATCCACATAGTATATTGAATATAATAAATTTTGAAATACAAAATGAGTTTAGAATACAATTTTATTTAGAACACAATTTGTTTGGATGATTGGAATACAAATTTATTTAGAATACAATGATAATTTGATCGAAATTGTTTATTGAATATAATAAATTTTGGAATACAAAATTAGTTTAGAATACAATTTGTGTGGAATACAAATTAGATTGGATTATGATCTGATACAATTTTATTTAGAATACAAATTTATTTGGAATACAATTTAGATTATCTGACCCAAATTATATATTGAATATAATAAATCTTGGAATACAAGATTAGTTTAGAATACAATTTTTTTTAAAATACAATATGTTTATGAAACAGAAAAATACAAAAAAGCCCGAAAAAAACCAAAAATATATAAGGATTGAAACAAAATATAAAACAATTGAAAACCCTTATTGGATTTGAATACGGAAGAGAAAAATATAAAAATGCCCTAAAAATATAAATTAACTCTCCAAGATTACCAATAAAATCTCAATAACTATATACCCAAAATTAGATTACTCGAATCAATGAGATTCTGATGTAAATCCTTTGTATGATTTTTTCCATTTTGAAAAAAAAGGGGAGAGAATCTGGGGGAGAGAGAAGGGGGAACAAAAATGGAAAGAGGATGTATTTTAGGATGATGGTTATAAACATTTAATTTGCTAAAAGCATTAAGAAAAAATTGTTCTTTTTCATAATATATTTAAACTATAGTTATTTTCAATAAATAAGTTGACAATTTTGACTAGTTCTATAATTTTTCCTAAAAGGTACTATCGAATATGGTGTCAAATTCAAGAAGAGTGAGAATTTCAAGTTGTATGGATTCATAGACGATGATTGGGCTGGATCAATTGACAACATGAGAAGTACATCAAGATGTGGCTTTAGTCTGGGATCAGGGATTTTCTCTTGGTGTTCCAAAAAGAGGAAACTATGGAACAATCCACGGTAGAGGCTGAACTCATTGCCGCAACGACAACAGTAAAAAAAACATTATGGCTGAGAAATATTTTCTGATTTGCATATATATTTTTTTATGGAAAAAATGCAACATTAGTGTTAAAAGAATAAAGTATGGTGCATCTTTTATTTGTCCAACAATATCAATAGTTTAAGCATTATTTAGTAAGTTTATGTTGCATAGTGCATCGGATTAGCTGACAATATAAGCTGAAAGTTAAACATAATTGGGGTACTAGTATAAGAATTATAAAAATCCAAAATGGCACAAAGAAAATTCATTTCTTTTTTTAATGAATTGTTGTCTTTTTTTTCTCATTTGAATCAATTGTTTCTTATATTTTTATATATGGTTAACAACCGAACAACCCAATCAAAACCGGTAACAACCAAACCAATAAATAAATATTCTATATGGTTTGGTTTTTAATAATTTAAAGACCAATTAAATTGTTCTGATTGTTGTTTTGACCAATAACCAACTCAAACCAACCCGTGAACACCCCTACCTATAACTATGGAGACACTTCTATGACTTATAATTGTTTTTTATGCTTTAATTATGCATGTAATTAATGGAAACGGATTAAAAAGGGAATTAGAACCACCTACTGGGGTTGTAGAGTAGGAGCCATGACGGTTTAGGGGTTTTGGGTCGTGACACTGTCAATACGTATCTTGAAAAAAAATGTGTCATGACCGACTGTTCAGAAGTTGCAGCATACATGCATGAATGTAAAAAGAGTAGCTCTTTTATTACAGTTCAAATGCATCTACCTGTCTGCTATTCGACCTAAATGACTGCAAGGCACAGTGTGACAATTGTTCCATTGCATTTCAGGATGCGAGTGAACCAGATTCAAATTCAAATACTCCTTTGTCCCATTTTATGTGACACCATTTGACTTGGATCCGTATTAAGAAAAAAGAAAGACGTTTAAAACTTGTGGTCTAAACCAATCCTTAGATTTGTGTGGTAATAAATCATTTCAATAAAGTAAATGGGAAATTTTAACGTTAAATTGTTTTTAATTATAGTAAGGTGATATTCTTTTTGGGACGGATTATAAAGGAAAGGGTGTCACATAAAATGGGACGGAGGGAGTAGCAAATAGTAACATAATAAGAGTTTGATGAATAACCTTGATGGAGATGATGTCAGCATATTCTGTGCCTTGAATTTCATTTTTGCTGCCTTTGACGCCTTGCTGGATCAGGTTGTTGTTTGCAGTTGCTATTGCAGTTTGGTCATTCCTTAACTTATCTAACATAACACGAAGCTCCTCATTTTGCTTGAGACAATCTTTGACCTGCATGGAAGTACTTCAAAAATAATGTCTCTGACCAGAAGAGAAACATTCGGGACATTGGAGCTACATTACCAAGGGTGTAATTACAATATAATATGAAGAGAACAATCCCGTACGCCAAAGAAGGAAATATACACAACCAACTGATTGCATCTAAGAGCAAAAGTTAGATAAATGAGACCGCTGTTGCATATGGGAATTTTTCTAAAGCACATCTTATGCTTAAGGAGTACAGAAAAAATCACGCGTAGCCAAACTGAGTAAACTATTGAAATCTTCAAGAATTTGCAGGTAGCAGAAGCCAGCCAACCCAAAAACTTCCTCAAGAAGAAGATGCTTTATTGTTCTGATTTCTGAATCAAAGAAAGGTTAGACATCTTTTTTGTTCTCACTGGTACTATTAGCACTTCATGCTTTGATTTCAATACGGATATGATATCGGACACATTCACCAAGACTATTTGGTTTTGACGGTTAACAAATTGCAGGAATGATTGCCAAGTTATTCCCATGTAACTCTTTTGCAATCACCAATACTTTTCAGTACTAACCTTATGAGAGAAACGACACTCATAAGTCATAAACCTTCCTCCAATCTGTCAACTATTTATTACAATCAACGATTACATTAAGGAAAAGTAAACAGACTTGTCAATAATTATATACAGAGCATGATTTACTACTATTGAAACAGGACATGGAAGAAACTACATAAAAGAATATTTCAAAGATAAACCTCAAAACAATGTGAATAGGCATCATACCATCTTCTCATCCTAATTTAACTTCAAGCACTTGAAATTACCTGATTCTCCCACTGCACCGCCACCCCTAAAGCTTCTTGATGAGCAGAAGAAAGATTAGAATTTTCCTCAAATAATCTCTCTATCTCTGAGGATTGTGAATCGATCTGAAATAAGAACAGAACGGAATGATTTCAAATTTCACATTGCAAAATGAAAAACAAAATAAAAATAGACAATGGAGGATATACCTCCATTAGAAGTTTCTGCCTGCTACTTTCCAATCTTTCAATAGCCACTGCCATATCATGTAATTGCTTTTCAAGCCTCACCTTGTCTTCCTTAAAGGGTTGAAATAAGACCTTAAACTCAAAGAACATTGTTCTACCAAAAGTTTATAATACATTTAACCACATGAGTGTTACCAAAGTACGACCGAAAACACTTTTTGAAGGGGCCAAAAATATGAAGGGAATTAGCAAAAGAATTTAGTTGTGATAAAAAGACCATAAGAAACAAACCCAAAAATTGAGGAACAGTTTTTGCACAGAAAAAAATGAGTCAACAGGGCAATTACACTGCAAGGGGATTTAGCAGCATGATATAAAGAAAAACAATTTTAATAATGTATAAAAAAAAAAATTAAAAAAAATTATCAAAAATAATGTATGCTCATTGGACGATCATTTTCCCTTTCCACAGAAAACATTAGCCAACTCAAATTTAACATGCTGAATTTTGTTTATCAACTGCAGACGCATTGATTACCTCTGAGAATGTCTTCTGGGATGCCTTTCCGGTGACTTCACCTGTAATAAATAGCACAATAATACAGAAAAGACCAACAGATATCACGAGACAGCCAACTGGTCGTTAAATGATAGATATTACAAGCAAAAGAGAAGTTCATGTAATGCATATGATTTATAGTTACTATGTTAGGTGATTCTTGTTTCTTGTCACTTCCTAAATTTTGTTGTGCAGTAATATTTTCAGATTGCAGTTTCAAAAAAATCTATTTTCAGATTGTTTGCACTCCCCTTCGCTTGCTTCGATATGACCTACATTACTTTCTATTATTATTGATTGACATGAGTCAATTGGATAATGACCTTCATCAATCCACATAGGCTCTTCTGATATTATGGAGTGGACACCCTCAATTTTGAGCTTATAACTACTATTTTACCTTTACCTCCGCAGTCTTTTTTTTCCTCAACAATTTGAAAGTTGTGAAACTTATGCTTCCTTCTGTCTCTTCTCTCTCCCGTAACTCTCTGCCTCTTCTCTTTCCATGTAACCTTCTCTCCTTTGCCACATACGCCAGGGTCACCGACCCATCTCCCCTACACGACCGCATTGCAGACCCATCTCTCCTACCCACTGCGTCGTCGATCCATCCTTCCTACGCCACCTACCACCATTGACACTGACTTCCCAGATTTGGTATGTTTCGGGTTTTTTCTCTCCTCTTTTCTGCTACGGACGGAACCCTAGTTTCTGGTCCACTATTAGAGCCAGAGAGACCCGATGACCTCAACTTTGTCATCTGTCTCTTCACCGAACTGCCACCAATTCTGTGTTCTCCTCCAAGATCTGACCAAAGAAGTGATGCTATTTTCCAGCGACCTCTATACCAACAAGGTCCGACCAGTATCAACTTGGAGCAGTACTCCTAGCAGCTAGCAATTTTCAGCTACTTTGTGAAGCCATAAAAGCAGGTTCTTTGTACTTCAAGACTTGCCGCACCACAGGTTTCTTTGATCTGTATTTAAATTTTCATTCGGCTAAGCTATATTCTGGTTGGTCTTCGCAGTTTCTTGTTCTCTTTACTTTTGTTTTGACTCTGCCTCAGATGCTAGTTTTTTTTTTTTTGAAGAAGGTAACTTGTATTATGAACAAAAGGAATACTCAGAAAAGTATTCCAGTAATACTTACAACAAAATTACAGAGGGAGAGGTGTCCCTACTAAGCTTCATAAATAATCTAAAATACTAGGAATATCCTCTTCTTCTTGAGGATATTCGTGTTTACACCAAAAAAAGAAAAGGACTAGACAATTCATCTTCAGTTTCTGCAGAGAGCAGCTCTTGTTTTCAAAACATCTCTGGTTCCTTTCCATCCATATAGTCCACCAAATGCATGCAGGGACAATCTTCCATCTCTCCCTGTGTCCCGACGGATTCCCATCTCTATTCCAGCAAGCTAGAGCCTCTTTGATGCTCCTTGGCATAGTCCAGCTTATGCCTCTTAAATTGATGAAAATCTGTCATAACTTCACAGTCTCTCTACAATGTAGAAAGAGATGATTTATTGTCTCAATCTCACATTCACAAAAAGAGCACCTAGAGCAAAATTGACGACCTCTTTTCATAAGGTTG
>JAJOOO010022011.1:0-14588 GCA_029582685.1 Solanum piurae
GTAAACAAAATGTAAGCTTTTTTATCTGTATCAATAAGTAACAAGTAAACTTGATTCGCTGTTTGAGATATCAATGTGAGATGAAAACTAGGGTATAAGTGTTCCCCACAAGCTCTTAACGCAATATTCCTACTAATAGTAATTATATCCTAGTGTTAACATCCAAGATTGATAAGTTAGGTATCCCTAAGTGATTGGTCCCCCAAGTAGGGAATTTCACCAAGCAACTTGGTCTGTCTACGGGTGTATGCTTTACTAACCCTTACCCTTATCCCTAGTTTAGCCTTCAGAATATTAGGGTCAAGCTATTAGATAGAGGCTAAACACGTCTAAATATTGGTTGTTCAATACTTTTTTCATTCATTACCTCCTTGGTCCGGCAAGTAGGAATGAGGCGAGTTCTAACATTGGCCACCGTTAAAAAGCATTCAAAACGAAAGGATTAACAATACATGCATAAAAAATATTCTTGAATTACTTAATTATTAGTCATACATTATTAATTTCTCATGGTTCTCACAACCCTAGTTGTTGGTTTAGCTACTTATGCTTTAAAATTCACAATTTATGTTAGGGTTAACAAAATAAATCATGAACTTACAATTAGAATAGTTGAATACCGTAATCTTCTATTGAAAATCTAACCCCAAATATCATAAACCAAACTTCAAAAATTACTTGCCAAAGTGTCATGACCCAAGGGTACCCCTAGACGTAACAAGGCACATAGAACACCGAAAGGCCCCATGTAAGCCACTTAGCATACCTTTACATAAAGCTTTAGAACAATAAGTGTAAAAATGCATTTAAGTCCAAAAAAAATCTTTATAAAGGAAAGCGGAAGTCTAGACATGTCTCAATTAGTCATCTATTACAATAGTTCAAACAAAAAGGGACATAGCCCATACAACATAGTCTGAAATAAAATGCTAGAAATGAACTCAAAGTGAATCTACCATCCTTGAATCATGAGGACTAACCACAAGCAAGGAGAATAGTCAAATCCAAGCTTGAACCAAATGATAACCGCCTAAAGAACTGGGCCCTAAACTTGGGAAAAATGTAGGAAAAAGGGACATTTTAGTTGAATGCATGCAGTTTACTAGTTTAAAGCATCATTTGAAGATAATTGAAAAGAATAAGTCATAAGCATACTTATTGCATAAATCATCCCATCATAAGAGAACCATACCATGAGTATCCTCCAGGCATACTTGTCTAATGCATGGATAAGATCCCATAATCCTACCCATGCTAGGTAAAGCTACTTAAGTATCCATATTTCATATTTCATATTCTTATCATATTGGGAATAAGCCTTAACCGACATAAACCATGTGAGCTAATCATGGAATCTTATGTCTATCCCACACCGAAAAGGGGTTGTTCTACTTGCCTAAGGTAGAGCCATACTTTTACCTTAGGTGGATCAACTAGATAAATTCCTATGAGGGAACATAGTTTATGGTATAAGGAGATTGCTACTAGAAACCCGCCCTCAACTAGGGGAGGAGCTTCCATCTCATGAGACATCTTCTAGAAGCCCGCCCTCTACTAACAGTGGAGCCTACATCTCATTGTCAATATCCACTCAGTTCTAAGCATAATTCCCATTGAGTTCATATTAAGTCTTGACTTAAGTTCATAATTATGGAAGAATGTCTTGACACTCAATCCAACATAACTCATACTAAAGCTCATAGATTCAATAGGTGAGACTAGTCATCCAACCTTAGAATAACTATATGTGACAAACATTTTACATCATGTCATATTCATACATATGTGTGTACATGAGGATAACTCCAAAAACCACAACAACTAGATCATAATCATATTCACTTTACACTCAAAGTGTTCATTAAGCATATTCATAAATATCATAATCATGCATAATTCTTATACTTTGCCCTTCAAGGACCATATATCACAATCCATCAACACATCTTGAATTACTACATTAGACATGGATGATAAGATAATGTAAGTAGTTCATTTACTAGATACATAATTCTATCATATTCTACTTGCATCAATCAATACCCACACTTTGAGATCCAAATTGGGAAAATAGGGGAATTCATGGATTCTTGGGAGATTCAACATAAAACCATATAAAATCATCAATATATCCATAATTGAACATAAGTCAATCATTAAAAACGAATTTGAAGGGAATCCTTGAGATTGAAGTCAAACCCTAACTTTTGGGATTTCTAGTTTTAAAATATGAGGTTTTGGAGGGGCTCCATGGATGAAGGATTACCATACCTTTGTTATGATTCTCCAAAGAATTTGAGTGAAAAAGCCTTATTCTTGAAACCCTAGCTTGATTTTTCTCCTTCTTCTTCCTTATAATTTTATAGAGAAGATTTTGGGGGAAGTTGGTTTCGATTTGGGAAATTGGAAATTATGAGGGAGATGAATAAATTTAGGGCTCTTAAAACAGTATATAGTTAGTCTAATTTAATACAAAACGACGCCACTTAATATTAGATTAAAAGGGAAAACCCCAAAGTGCTCTTAAGTTCAACTGCCTTTCGGCAGTTACAGGCCTCATCCACGCCTCCACGACAACGGTCCGTGGATGGACTCACGTCGCATGCTGTCCATCCGTGGACTGAGGTTCAGAGGCCTGTTTTGCAGGCTTGACCCATGAACCCTCACTGATGGACCATGGTTTGACCCATGACCCGTGCTGGTGAAGCGTGGGTCAGGGTTTGAGACCAGGTCCTGTAGGTTCCATTCACGGCCCCTCACCGATGAGGCGTAGGGGGCCTACAGGGAGCGAGTTTCCCCTCGTGGGTCACTGCCCAGGTGCTTTGTTGGTTCATTCCTCAAGGAACCATGGTTGGTCATTAGGGTTCAAACCTTAACATTTTAACATGAAAACACTTATTTTAGGGTACCGGGATGTACATTTCTAGGCTCTAACTCTAACGTCAAGCTCTAGGTTAGCCTACTAGTTTCAGGAGTGTTATAACATCTCCCCCTTGAAGTCATTCATCCTCGAATGACGATGTAGACACTTTTCGGAATAAAAGACTCAAACTAGCATCCCAACATGCATGAAACATAAAAAGAATGCATAACTCAAAAGGAGGAAACTTCAATTCCATCTAAAACACAATCAATGCAACACAAGGGAGTAGGAACTACATCTAAGAACGCATTATGCATGAAACTCAATATTTCACATATTCATAGGAGGAACTACCTTCTCCAACTAAAATCATGCTCAACACAACATCATGGGGCCAATATGAAATAACTCTCAAAAGCATACTAAAGCATGTTCATCAACTCATCTCATGAAGTCAATTACTTACTAAACATTGAATTTCTCAAGAATATGCATAACATAAGGAAATCGTGGTAACATACATAATTCTTACATGACCTCCAAAACAAGGGAACTCTAGAAGAAATTACTTACCTCAAACTTGAGTAGGATTAGAAGGAAAAATATGAGGATATTGGGACTTCATATCGGCCTCGGCATCCCAAGTAGCACTCTCAACTAGATGATTCCTACATAAAACCTTAAGGGAAGCTATTTCCTCGTTTATCAATCACTTGACTTGCCGGTCTAGGATTTATACCATAAATTCTTCATATGAAAGGCTTTCGTCAACTCCCAACCCTTCTAAGGGATTAATGGATACTGGATCTCCAATACAATTCTTAAGCACATAAACATGAAATACCAGATGAACCATAGCCAACTCATTTGGAAAATCCAACTCATAGGAAACTTTCCCAATACGCTTCAAAATTTGATATGTGCCTACATACCGGGGACTAAGTTTCCCTTTCTTGCCAAACCTCATCACACCCTTCATGGGTGAGATTTTCAAATAGACCCAATCAATAACTTCAAATTCTAGGTCCCTTATTCTCACATCGGAATAATACTTTTTACTAACTTTGGGCTGTTCTCAACCTCTCTCAAATGATTCAAACTTTCTCAATTGATTCATAAACTAATTCAGGACCGATAAGGGCAATATCACCTACCTCAAACCAAACAACCGGAGACCTACATCTCCTACCATACAAGGCTTCAAGAGGAGCCATGCCTATACTTGAGTGGTGACTATTATTGTAGGCAAACTCTATAAATGGCAAGTGATCATCCCAATTAACGTTGAAATCTATAACAAATGCCCTCAACATGTCCTCTAATGTTTGGTGCGTTCTGCTTGACCATCCATTTGAGGGTGTAAATCCTTTATAAGCTTAACTTTAGTACCAAGCCCTTTTTGGAATGACTTCCAAAAGTGTGAAGTAAATTGAGTACCCGGATCCAAAATAATGGATAAAGGAACCCCATGTAACTTCACTATCTCATTTATCTACAACTTGGCATAGTTTTCCGCCTAATGAGAACCCTTGACGTGAACAAAGTGGGCTGATTTTGTCATCCTATCTATAATGACCCAAATCGAATCATGTTGCCTTCGAGAGTGAGGCAAACCCACATTAAAGTCCATATTCACATCTTCCCACTTCCAATTAGGATTAGAAATATTTTGTGACAAGCCTCCCGACCTGTGGTGCTTAGTCTTAGCCTGTTGACAATTAGGACATTTGGCCACAAATCCCGCAATATCTCTCTACATACCATTCCACCAGTAGACTTCCCATAGATGTGGTACATCTTGGTGGCTCCCAGATGAATAGAATACTGAGAACTACGACTCTCCTTTAAAATTTTCTCCTTCAAACCATCAACATCCGGAACACATAATCGACCTTGGAACCAATGTACCCCATCTCTCCCTTGGGAGAAAACCTCAATAGACTTCTTGAGTACCGACTCTTTCAACTTAACCAATAATGGATCAAGGCGTTACTTAGCGTTCACATCCATAACAAAGGAAGATTCGGACCCATTATGAACCATGACACCACCCTTGGTGGAATTCAGTAGTTGAACACCTAGCCGAGCCAACCTATGCATATCACGATTCAAATCTTTCTTTTCATCTTTTATATGGGCCACACTACCCATGGACTATCTACTAAGTGCATCCGCTACAATATTAGCTTTGTCGGGGAGGTAAAGGATACTCATGTCATAATCCTTCAAAAGTTCTAACCACCTTGTTTGTCAGAGATTCAAGTCCTTTTGACTAAACACATATTCAAGACTCTTGTGATCGGTGAAAATATCTACATGGACTCCATACAAGTAATGTCTCCATATTTTCAAGGCAAACACCACCACCGCTAATTCAGGATCATGGATCGGATAATTCTTGTCATGTACTTTGAGTTAGCTTGAAGCATACACAAACACTTTACCGTTTTGCATGAGGACACATCCCAACCCAACTCTAGAGGCGTCACAATATACAACAAAACCATTCGTACCCTCCGGTACAATCAACACCGGAGGAGAAATAAGTCTATCTTTCAACTCTTGGAAGATTTTATCACAAGCCTCCGACCACTCAAACTTAGCTTTTTTCTGAGTCATAGCCATCAACGGAGAAGTAATGGAGGAAAACACCTCAACAAACCTCCTATAGTAACTGGCTAAACCCAAAAAACTCCTAATGTCGGAAGGAGTTAGAGGTCTAGGCCAACTCTTGACCGCATCCGTCTTCTAAGGATCTACTTGAATAACCTTGCTTGACACAATATGACCTAGGAAAGCTACGGGCCTCAACCAAAATTCACACTTGCTGAACTTTGCAAGAAGTTTTTGGTCTTTAAGAACCTGCAATACAATTCTCAAATGGTCTATATGTTCATTCTCACTCCTTTAATAGATCAAAATATCACCTATAAACACAATCACAAACATATCAAGGTATTGTCTAAACACCATATTCATAAAATCCATAAATGCCACAGGGGCATTGTCAACCCAAATGACATAATAACAAATTCATAGTGACTATACAGGGTCCTAAAGGCCGTCTTTGGAATATCAACCCCTCTCACCCTTAATTGGTGATAACTCGAATGAAGATCAATTTTGGAGAAATAGCTAGCCCCTTGAAGTTGATCAAACAAATCATCAATTCTCGGAAGGGGATATTTATTCTTAATAGTCGCTTTGTTCAATTGACGATTATCAATACACATTCTAAGAGAACCATTCTTATTTTTAACAAACAACACCGGAGCATGGAGAGATACTCGGTCAAATAAAACCCTTATCTAGCAAATCTTTTAATTGTTCTTTCAACTCTTTCAACTAGGCCGAAGCCATTATGTAAGGAGGAATGGAGATAGGTTTTGTATCCGGTAAAAGATCAATGCCAAAATCTATTTCCCACTCGGGATGAATACCGAGTAAATTATCGAGAAAAACATCCGCAAACTCATTCACCGCTGGAACCGACTCTAGAAAAGGGGTTTCAGACTCAACATCCATCACCGTAAGAAGATGGTAAATACACCCTTTGGAGATCATTTTCCTAGCTTTAAGAAAAGAAACAAATTGACCTCTAGGGATAGAATTTCCCCCCTTCCACTCTAAAATAGGCTCATTTGGAAATTGGAATTTGACGACCCGAGTCCTACAATCTATGGAGGCATAACATGCATGCAACCAATCCATACTCAAAATCACATCAAAGTCTAACATGTCTAACTCTACAAAATCCACCAAGGTAACTTTATGGGAAAAGGAAATAGGAAAACTTCTATAAAGTTTCCTAGCCACCACCGAGTCACCCACCGGGGTAGAGACCGAAGAAGGTTCCAATAACACTTCGGGGAGTATTTCAAACTTCATGGCCACAAAAGGTGTCACAAAGGACAAAGTAGCACCAAGATCTAACAAGGCATACACTTCAATAAAAAAGAGTTTTAACATACCGGTCACCACATCCGGGGAGCTCTTGGTCATCTCGAGATCAAAGAGCATAATAGCGGTTTTGCTTTTGGGCATTGGAGTTTGAACCTCTTTGAGGAGCTTGCTTGCCCTTTTTTGCTCTTGCTGCAAGTGTTAGACAATCTCTCATCTTTTGGCCACTCGTTGCACAATTATGTCTAGTAACATAAGAACCACCACTATTACCTCCTAGAGGTTTAGGGTTGGAAATCCTATCCTTGTCGACTCTTGGAGCACTAGAGGATCCTTGATTGGCAAGCCTTTGTTTGAACTTTCATCGACCTTGTCCATCAGACCTAGCATTGGAGAAATTCCCATCACCGATTCTAGCTCTTTTCACCTCTCGATTCCTTTTCTTGAGTTTGACTCCTCAATTTGTTGAGCATATACCATGAGCCTTGAGATATCCATGTCATGATGGACCATTGTCGTACTACATTCTTCTTGAACTAAGTCGGACACACCCATCAAAAACCTACTTATCTCATCCCTCAGATCCGCCACCATAGATGGAGCATATGTGGATAGTTGGATAAATTTCACGGTATACTCTTTAACGCTCATGCTACCTTGCCTAAGGTTAATGAATTCTTCCACCTTAGCTTCCCTCTACTCTCGCAAAAAGAATCTATCAAGGAATGTTGATTTAAACACTTCCCACTCTGTGAGACCCACTTCTACCGACCTATTTCTCTTCCATTAAGTATACCAAACTTGAGCCACACTCTTCAATTGGTAAGCGGCTAACTCCGCTTTCTCTACCAAAGTCATCCCCATGACATCAAGTATTTTATAAATCTCCTCCACAAATTCTTGAGGATCCTCTCCCACTTTGCAACCAAGAAACTCGGAAGGGTTCATTCTTACAAAATCCCTCAATCTAGAAGCCGTGGAATTCATATTAGGATTCACATGAGTCAATACATCCCTATTGGCTTGAGCCACTAAAGCTTGGGCAAACATTTAGAAAGCTGATCTAACCTTCTCATTTGACATAGCCGAGGGATCAATCGGAGTTTGGTTAGCTTGAGTTGCTTGATTACCTTGAGGAGCTTCTCGATTCACATTATCCTCTTCCATCCTTCTAGCATTTTCCCTTCGTGTATTCATTTCTTGAAGACACAAGAGAAGGATTAGGAGAGGGACTTTTGTAGAGTTAAACTCTAAGGCACTACTCAAGAATAATGAAAGAAGTGACATTTCCAAAACATCTTATAGCCTCTCATTCATAAGTGTGGCACGCTTCACACTCATGAACACTACTCTATTAGACGTGACTTATGAGACATCATCCTAGAATCATTCTAAACTTTGTGCTCTGATTACCAAGTTTGTGACAACCCAACGGTACCCCCTACACATAACAAGGCACATAGAACCCGTAAAGGCCCCATGTAAGCCACTTAGCATACCATAACATAAAGTATTAGAAGAATTAGAGGACAAACATATTTAAATCCAAAAAAAGTCTTTATAAAGGAAAGCAGAAGTCAAGACTTGTATCAATTAGCCACCTTGAAACAAATGATAACCACCTTAAGAACCAGGCCCTACACTTGGAAAAAAATGTAAGAAAATATGGGTTAGTATAAGAATGCACTAAGTATGATAGTCATGCACAAAATCATGAAAACATGCTAAAAGGGAAATTTTAGTTGAATATATGCCATTAACTAGTTTAAATCATCATTTGAAGATAATTGTAAAGCATAAGTCATAAGCATACTCATTGCATAAATCATCACATCGTAAGAGAACCATACCATGAGTACCCTCAAAGCATACTTGTGCAATGCATGTATAAGATCCCATAATCCTACCCATTCTAGGTAAAGCTCCTTAAGTAACGATAGTTCATATTTCATATTTTTAACATATTGGGAATAAGCCTTAACTGACATAGACCATGTGAGCTATTCATGGAATCCTGTGTCTACCCCACACCGAATAGGGGTAGTTCTACTTGCCTAAGGTAGAACCATGCTCTTAGCTTAGGTGGATCCACTATCTAAAGACCTATGAGGGCACATAGTTTATGGTATAAGGAGATTGCTACTAGAAACCCACCCTAAACTAGCGGAGGAGCTTCCATCTCATGAGACCTCTTCTAGAAGCCCGCCATCTACTAACAGAAGAATCTTCATCTCATTGTCAATATTCACTCGGTGGTAAGCATAATTCCCATTGAGTTCATATTAAGTCTTGACTTAAGTTCATAATTATGGAAGAATGTCTTGACACTAAATCCAACATAACTCATACTAAAGTTCATAGATTCAATAGGTGAGACTAGTCTTCCAATCTTAGAATCACTATATGTGACAAACCTTTCACATCATGTCATATTCATACATAAGTGTGTACATGAGTATAAATCCAAAAAACACAACAACTAGATCATAATAATATTTACTTAACTAGTTCATAAAGCATATTCATAAATTTCATAATCATGCATAAATCTCATACTTTGTCCTTCAAGGACCATAGATCACAATCCATCAACACATCTAGAATTACTACATTAGACATGGATTATTACATAATTTAAGTAGTTCAATTACTAAATGCATAATTCTATCATATTGGACTCATGTGAAGAAGAAATTAAATGAGTTGTTCCGAATGTGTGGGTGGAGGAAAGGGTCAAACAAAAATTTGTAAGTTAATATATATATATATATATTTATACACACACACACTCTCCGTCTAAGTTGTAATCCGACGAGTCAATTCTCATTGCGATGCATCCATAAAATGGGACGGAGATCTGCCCGAACTTAGTCCATTCCTATTAAATATGGGGGCGAATCAAGCAACGCTTATAGACAGATGAGATAGGAAGGAAGAGCCACTGATAACATTTGCAGTTGCTTCTTTCCTATTGATATTTAAGCAGTTGGGAGCGAATATTTCTTCGTGAAAAAGCTCATCCTTTTCAATGTAGGACTGTCTTTCATTCTGCTTTTACTTATTTTTTGAAAATCCATCATTTTCAAAAAAAAAATCATTGTCTTTAGTATGATCTGGCTTCACACCTCTCGCCTAGCGAAACACCAACCCAATCAGAATATATAAATATATATACTAATGCTAATTTTTATTTTAAAATATGCAGGGACAGTATCAGCAGTAGGTGCATGAGAATATAGACAGTTCGCTCTAGATCACGCCTGAAGTGTTCACGCAAATTTGGACAAAAAAATGGTAGGAGGAACACACAAGGGAAGAATCTATGGTCTAGGCTCTCAGAATGATGTACAACGACTTCAGACAGGTTACGAAGGTATTGGCTTGTCACATCAAGCTGAGGCACTTGACGGTGTTTAGATAGTTGATATGTCGTATCAAATAGAAAAGCTTACAGATGCATTTGCAGAGTCTGCTCTAAAAGAGATTGTTGAACAACAAAGCATGAATGAGACCGTTCAGTAAATCAAAGAACTAGTATTCAACTTCGCTCGTCGGCCTACTACATCATCTCATATCGAGGACACCGATGACAGTACTGATGAGGATGAATACATATATTCCACCCTTTATCTTGCATCCCTAATTTATGAACATTTTAGAATTTTTAAACAAATTTTGAAAGACTTTATGATTCTTTAAATTGTGATTCAATTATTTTTGATGGTTTAATTAAGTTTGTTATTATATATTTTGTGTAGTATGTTTGTTTTATGATATATATGAATAGGCTGAATTAAATTGAATTGAATTTACGGGTGGGCAGCAGAAGCTGGCAGTTTATGCTGTCAAAAAAATTACAGAAAAGGCGATGGACAGGGAGGTTTTGTTCGTTGCTTTTCAATAGATTTTTAAAAAAAAGTCTAGAAAAGGGAAGGACTATGTCACTTTTCTACATTTTTTAAAAAGTAAAATTCTAGAAAAGTGATAGACGGTCGCTCTTTGTCTGTCACTTTTCTGCATTGAAAAAAGATATAAATTGAAAAAAAAGTGACGGACAAAGTCGTTTTGTTCGTCGCTTTTTAGAATTTAAAAATAATTAAAAATCAATAAAAGTGACGAACGATGTCTTATTATTCAAGAAAATAAATTTAAAGAAAAAAACAAAAAGGATATTGTCCGTCACTCTTTTGCGACGCCGTCCGTCGCTTTTTGAAAAGCATCAAGAAGAAAAGCGATGAACTGGACTGCCTTGCTTTTCCGTCGATTTTGACCAAAAATTGATGCAGTCCGTCGCTTTTTCCATCTTTTTTCATAGTTTCTTAGTAGTGAAGCTCACAACTTTAAAAACACTAGCAGGCACATAGTTGTCTTTCTTGTTCGGAAGCACGAATTTGCAATGCCAACGAGTAAAGAAGCCTGTGAAATTAGTCTCATCTCTAAGTGATTCTTCTACATCTAGCTAAACAAAGGGGGCATTCTCCTCGTCAGTTTGCGGTAAGAAGTCCAAATCAACATGTCCATAAGGATAATGGTTCAATCTTAGCTTTGTGGCTCGTACCATTGACACCTTTTACGGAGGCTCGTTGTAGACACGTAATTTTTTACCGAACTTAAGTTTTACACCCTTTTTAGAGCTTAAATATTTTCTAAAAATATAAATTAAATATTTTGACTTCTACCTTATTTTATTAACTTTATTTTTAAAAGATTTGAAAACAACAAAAATAGAATCACGTTTTAGAGAAAAAATTATTTTCAGTTGTTTGAAAAGAAATGAAAATTTACAAAAATATATGTGTTCTTTTAATTTAGATTAATAAATAAGCTAGTATTTCTTAATTATCTTTTTCAAATTGGTTATTTAACTTTTTAGTTCAAAATAATTAATTTGATTTATATAAATATATGTAATTTATAAAATAAAATAAAAAATAACCCAAACTACCCATTACCCACCCCTTAAACCTCTCTTCCACTCCCCACTCCCCCATATCCCATACCTCTCGTACACTCCCCACTTACACCCACAGCACATCAACTCACCCCTACACTATATACACCACTACAACACACACACGTACCACACACTACTACTAATTAGCAACACACCCTATATAGCAACAAAAAAAAAACTATCCTAAACACACACATACACTACTCCTAAACACAATATACACACCAACAACACTCCAAAATACGACCAGAAATACCAAGAAAAGCAACACACATAGAAAAAAAAAACATTCTTTTCTCCCCAAATACACACACCTACGAAAAAACCAATCGGTAACATACCCACAAATATATTCATCTCTTTATTTCCTTTTCTCATTACTTTTATATAAACACAACACACATCCACACCAAAAGTTGTGAGCATTCTAACCGTGGTTCGGTCAAGATTTTACAGTACTTATTCTTTTCATTTAAGGTTCAACTTTACCTTATCTCTTTAATTTATTTATGGAATTTGATGTAATTCTATGATAATTTTTCTTATATTTTAATTTTATTCATAATTTGATTGAAATGAAGAATGGGTTAAGTGTTATATTTTTGTATAATGAATGAAGGTAGCTTTAATTGGTGATTATTTTATTTACTCATTTTTATTTGTTAGTGCTGATCTCTTAAAACTGAACAGATCATCGTGTTATTCTTGTTTGAGTGAGATGCAATAATGAAAAAGTAAAGATTGTTAGGCTCAAAAGTACATAAATTATTTTTATATTATTTTATCAAACAAAAAATGAGATTTATTTTAACCATTCATTATTATTTTATGAGATTAGAAAAGTTTATGTCTAATTTCGACGTTAACTTGTACAGTAATAAAAAAAAATATAGAAATAATCCAAAATTTCATATTATATTCTAGAAGTGTAGATTTATTTTACTTTATTTGATTTTGTCTTTATAAGGAATAAATGTTTTCTTTTAACGTTAGACAAAATTTTAGACACATAAAAAAGGAAATTGTTTCAATTAAGAATGTGGTTACACATCTTTTTTGAAACATTTAAAGGAAACTCAAGAATGTGGTGACACACCTTGGTAAAATTATTCTAACAAATATTTTATTTAATTAAAAACAAGATGTGAGACATAGAATATTAGGTAATGCATTCGAGAGAATAAAGCAATTATGCTTCGAAGCTATTGAATATCAAAACCAAGAATGCGGTTACGTATCTAGGTTGAGACCAAATAAAAGTTCAACAATAAAATGTGAATAAGTCATGGGCCTGAAAATAATATATCCAAAAAATATTTTAAAGTAAGTATATAAGTCAATAAAAGCGACCGTGCTAGAACCACGGGACTCGAGGGATGCCAAATACCTTCCCCTCGGTCAACATAATTCCTTACCTAAATTTCTAGTTCGCAGACCAACATAAAGAGTCATTTCCTTTTGATTAGGGATAAAAAGAAAAAGGTGACTTGAAATACCATAACTCAATCCCAAGTGGCGACTCTGAAAAAATAAAATAATCTTTATTCAATAACGTCACTTAAATTGAAAAAACCCTACCCGCCGTGTGAAAAAGGGGTGTGACACTCGTCATATCTATTAGGTCCTCTAAAACAGAACCAATCATGGATGGACACCTCATGGAGATCACCTTTCGCTAATCTATAGAAGGATGAAAATAAATTTAGAAAATTTTTGGGAAGAAACTATTCTCCTTGAGTATCAATATGCGTCAATTCTTTCGCTGAGAAATGACTTTTTCATAAAAGTACCGTTGTATAGAGGACCTCCAACTGCTTGTAAGTCCCAAATTGATATGGACATCTCTCCAATGAAAGTAGAAAGGGTGTTGTTAGATGGGCGCTAAAGCTCACAAAAAAGTATGGAGCACGTTGTTGTCATAGTCATATGTGAACAAAGAAGTATATACAACATCATAAATCTTAATAAGATCCAAAGTATCTTTGTAGCGGTGCATCACGTCCTCTACTCATTCCAGTAACCAGGAGTGTGTAGCATACATTGCCAAAATTAGAAGAGAAAACACTTCAATTGCTAAACATCCATCAGATGAGAAAATTTGGAAGATGATATTGTAGACAATAAAATACACGTCGAGAAAATAATAATTAAGAACGAAAAAATTATCGCAATAATCATTTTATTATTTCAAAGTGCGAGTGTTACAATCTTTATGATTCCTCTGAATTCACCTTTTCGAATATATATTCAAGGGCTCTTGAGCTTGTTCTTGAATTTTGTTCTTGTTCTTGGACTTTAATTGTAACACCCCGTATCCTAGATAGACCAAAAATACAGATTTTGAGAAGTTGCAGGTGCAACTTATGGTCACCATCCAAGGACCGTAGGTCAGACCACGGTCCGTGTTGGTGGTCCGTGGTTCACCACTGCAGCCCCTCCCCAAAACAGCTCAGAAAAATCGGCTAAGTCTCGACTCACGGACAGACCTATGGTCCGTAGATCAGACCACGGTCCGTGGTTTGTGTCCGTGGATCAAGACCTCCTTTACCCAGCCTCTGACACGAACTATGGTCGACCAGCACGGACCGTCGTTCGATCCACGGTCCGTAGGTCTGACCGTAGGTAAGGGTCAACAACCAGTTAGCTGAAAATTATTGATGGGTCAACTTCAGATGGTCATAACTTTTAGCACAAAATGAATTACGTGTTCCATAACCTGTGATATGATAGATAATTGAATCCTCTTTCCAACGCCACCGAGTTTGCTAAATTCCGACCTCCGAGTAAAAGGTTATGCTCGTTTTAGTGAAGGCATGTCGAGCAGACCTGATCGACGGACCCAATCGACGGACCGTCGATTGATTGACGGCC
>JAJOOO010022012.1:0-34871 GCA_029582685.1 Solanum piurae
AATGATGCTTGTTGCAATCACTCCAAACTACCACATTGCTCTAGTGTCATGGACACTATTTGTTATTGTTGCAACGAAGATTCAATTGACTTGTAATACAAACTTATGGTTAGTTTTGATAGTTTTTAAAACTTATGGGTATAAATCCTATTTTTCTAGAAAAGTGAAATATATTTCCCAAATACTATGGCCAAACACATGGTGAAATTTCACCCAAATTTCACCCAAATAATATTTGTCAAGAATATTTAGAAATCTATGGCCAAACACTAGCTTAATATGAACTCAAGATTAATATTCAAGATCACATAAATTTCGTATCTGGACAAACAAACTAAAACTCTTCACCCTATTTTTCCTATAGGCTGGCCTGACATGTATAAAGCCTGCCTTTTTTCCTCTTTTTACTACTCCTCTTCTTCTCTCCCATTATCTTTGCACAACACCAAGAAACTCGGAAGAAACCGCTGTATTTTGTGGTGGCAACTGGCAACGTAGAGAGAGAAAAACATATTAGCGTGGAATGCTGCGATCTTGTGGTGGCAAATCAAGAATCAATACGACAGATTAGGGGAATTCAAAAAAAGACAAGGGGGTGCAGTAGTAGTATATGGGGGGTGGTAGTACATTCGTGGACGGAGTTCGTCGTTTGTTTCATCGTCGTTCAAGTACTACTACTACTATTACTACTATTGTTCATACCAATGCAGAACCGATCTTGAACAATCTTGAAAAACCCATCAAGATTTCAGACTCACAATACCAACAAGAAGAAGAAGGAGAGTTTATCGTTATTGAAGACTTTGACATTTCGGGTCTTAAGTTTATCAGAGTTCCTAAAAGGGTTGATTTCCCTTTTTCATCTGCTTCTTATCAAATGGATCATCACAGAAAGGTTTGATTTTTCCCTCTCTTTTTTTGGCTTTTTATTGACTTTTTACTTTCTTTTCTTTTTTTTTTTGGCTTTTTGATTTTGCATGGAGTTGATTAAGTTTGACCATCATTTTGCTGCTCAATCTGATGTTGATGTCTGTTTTTTCATGTATGTATAAACAAATTGGTTTCCCACTTGAGAATTTGGTTGATAAATGTAGAAAATGTTGCTAAAAAAGGATGAGGGAAAGTAAAGCGTGCAACTTTACTCATTTTGGATCTTTCTGTCTATTTGCTTAGGTCATTGAAATGAAACAGATATTTATTGGTAAGTCACAGTTACTCACCCCCACCTCAAAAGAAAATAATCTGAACTATCTTTCTTTCCTACCTAAGCATCTTGTAGTCTGGTTTGTCTGAATCCCCTGCTCGTTATTGCCATGCGCTTTTGTCTTGGAGGCAAACAAAAGATGTGTGTGTGTGTGTTAGATTATAATATTTGCTATCTTCATAATTGCTTAATCTAAGGAAAAATGAAGTTCTTGCTACCAATGACGAGTGGGATTTCACTTGGTATGTTGTTGTTGTTGCTACCAATGACCAGTGTTTTGTAAAATCTTGTGTCTGTTAGATTTTATCAAGACCTATCAGACTTGTCTTGTTCATATGAGGATCATGTTTCAAGCATCAGTTTCGTGGTGTTTTTATTTTTTTCTATATTATTGTGTTTTCATTTCCTAGCACATAAAGTAGTGTTAGACCATAATGCAGATTACTATTATGTGGCATATTAGTGCCTTGTGATCTTTTCATCTCTATGTAGACTTACATAGGTAAGGAAATGGGAAGATGCAGCTGTTTTATACTGCAGATATCAGTCACATTTGTTTTGACTTGAATATTGTTATTCAGAACTCACAGGAGGCAGAGTTCTTCACAGAATATGGAGAAGCAAGCAGATACCAAATTCAGGAAGTTGTCGGCAAGGGTAGCTATGGAGTTGTGGCCTCCGCTGTTGATACCAAAACTGGAGAAAGAGTTGCTATCAAGAAGATTAATGACGTGTTTGAGCATGTCTCTGATGCCACTAGAATTTTAAGAGAAATTAAGCTACTTCGGCTTCTACGGCATCCTGATATCGTAGAAATAAAGCACATCATGTTGCCCCCTTCTCGGCGAGAGTTTAAAGATATTTACGTCGTCTTTGAATTGATGGAGTCTGATCTCCACCAGGTTATTAAGGCCAATGATGATCTTACACCTGAGCATTATCAGTTTTTCCTATACCAGCTTATGCGTGGATTAAAATATACTCATACTGGTTTGTTTTTTATACAAGTTGAAACCTTCTCTTTGACATCTCTATGTAATGGAGAAGCTAACTTTTCCTCGGGACCTCTTAACAGCAAACGTTTTCCATCGAGATTTAAAGCCGAAGAATATTCTTGCTAATGCTGACTGTAAATTGAAGATTTGTGACTTTGGGCTTGCTCGTGTATCATTTAATGACACACCCTCAGCTATTTTCTGGACTGTATGTTTGAGCTCTAGAAGGCTTCTCTTTTCTCGTTATTTTTTTACTCAAAGTTGTGAGTGATTTCTGATATACTTGTTGTTTGATGTATTTAAGGACTATGTAGCTACCCGATGGTATCGTGCTCCTGAGCTATGTGGCTCTTTTTTCTCTAAGGTAACTTAGCTTTATCACTGACATCCACAGTTATAGTTGTTAATTCCATTTGCCAAACATGCAATTATTGCAATGACACTTACATTTCACATAGTTTGTGGCAATCAGTATAATGCATTGTGGTCAATGATACTTTTATACTCTCTTTTCTCCGGTATTTTGGTTGTCTGAGAATTTCTTGGTTGTATGTCACTCTGTTTCTGTCTTTGGAGAAGTCCGGAACAATTATAGATTGAACAATATTTTTATTTACATGGTTCTGTGGCTGATACAGAATGAAGTCATATTCTGTTTTCCCTATAAGTGTCTGCTGGATGCTTATTGACTTATCAGCCTTCAACGATGCCTTCAGAATTTACTTTCAAACTAGTATTGTTTGATCACAAGGTTCATGATCAGGTGATGGATCACTTGACTTCAAATGCTTAGAGGTTGGTGGCTTCAGAGGGAGATGAAGCATGTCTAGGTTTCTGTAATATGCACAAAAAGATCGATTTTGACAAGATGTAATAAACACATCATTGTGAGATTGATAACGTCACTTGTTCTCTATATTTGGTACTTCATTTGGCTGGGAGAATGTTCTGAGGATTCAAATTGTTTATTGTATTCAAGTTCTATCTGTATAGAGTCATAGTGTCATTAGAAGTGGAAGGCAAGTGGATTGATGAGGAGCTTATTGTTGGAAAAAGTAATCACCTGCTGGATGACAGTTTTGACTTCAAGAGCTAAATAGTAGATTTATTCTTTAAATTGGTGAAAGATGAGAGTTCCCTGTTTATAGTATCCCAGTATTATGACCATGACCTATTCAACTTGCAGTTAGGAGAAAGTGGCAAGATTAGTAGTTCATCTTAAGTAATCAATGAAAGTAAAAGGACTGTCCCGAGCATCAATCTCTCACTCTAGTTCAATGCTCAGTAACTCTGTGATGTGAACATGCTGTTCAGCTTTCTCTTTTCAAAAGTCCTACAACCTATGCTGCTGGAACTTTTCAAAAATGTCAATGGGTACGTTCGGATTCTCCAAAAGTAATGTATTTTTGGAGAATCTGACACGGTTGCGGCATCGAAAGTAAAGAGTTAGCCTGCAACTGTGAATGAACATATTCGTACTGGTGGCTGTAAATATGTCAGGTTTTAATGTTAGAATACAAACATACATATCTTTATTACTGTGGAGGCATAGTATAAATCTCTTGGAACAGAACCTGCTTGCAAAACAGATAGTTAGGGTAGTGCTTCGAGGGGGTTTCCCAATTTCTAGCTCAAGAAGTATTTTCTGCCCTTATGTGTGGGAACGTTTAGCCTAAGACCGTTAATGTTCCGAGTATGCAGATATTTTTTTTGTGGTCTCAGTGTCTCCACATCATGGAGTGGTATTTCTCCTAAAAAGTTGAGATTGATAATCTGGGAAGTGCTCTTTTGCTTTATACACTGAAACAATGATGTGGATTTTATTATTTTTTCACTTTTTCAAAAATGAGGGTTTGTTACTTTTTAACTTATCAGAGAACAAAAATAAACGAGACTTTATTTCTTGTAAAGTGATATCTAAACCGTAAAATTTGATGACGTGATTTCACTGTGAAGCAACTATATCATATAATATATGTTGAGAGTTTACTTGTGTTTTTGACATATCTGTATAGACAGATTTACTTATGATGTGACATGTACTATCGCTGAGAGTTCTGTATTTGCAGTACACTCCTGCTATTGATATTTGGAGCATAGGATGCATATTTGCAGAAATGCTCACTGGAAAACCATTATTTCCTGGAAAGAATGTAGTGCATCAATTAGACCTTATGACTGATTTGCTGGGAACACCTCCTCCTGAAACCATTGCAAAGGTTAATTCGCTTATTACATACTTCTCTTTCTTTGTTAATGTTCAATCAGATTAGCATCACTTGGATGATAAGATGTCTTCATTACTTGCTAGTAAGAACATCAGAGAACAAAGGTTAAGACAATAAGAATAGTTGCTGAGAGGTCCCTGTAAATCACGTTGTATGTCCCACTCTAGTTTTTCCTGTTTTACTAAAGAAATTCTACTGAACTGGCAGATTAGAAATGAAAAGGCAAGAAGATACCTCGGTAACATGCGGAAAAAACCACCAGTTCCATATGCACAAAAGTTTCCACATGCGGATCCTTTGGCTTTGCGCCTACTTGAACGCATGCTTGCATTTGACCCTAAAGATCGACCATCTGCAGAGGAGGTAATTGTTTAAAGTGAAGAAGTTTTTATATTGTTCTATCTACCAAAGAAAATCTTGACTCTGATAATGTGACAAGACTTCAACTGATCATTGGTTGTTTTGGTTTCAAGGCTCTGGCTGATCCTTATTTCCGTAGTTTGTCGAATGTGGACCGTGAGCCATCTACTCACCCAATATCAAAGCTTGAGTTTGAATTTGAGAGGAGAAAGTTGGCAAAAGAAGATGTTAGAGAGCTCATTTATCGGGAGGTACAGTTTTCTCCATTTTGATGGCTCCCTTTTATGTGGAATGAATTTACTGATTAATTTCTAAACTTGTTCTGGTTAAACAGATTTTGGAATATCATCCTCAGATGCTTCAGGAGTATCTTCGTGGCGGAGATCAGACTAGTGGGTTTATGTACCCAAGGTTAGGAGACACCTAACTCTTGCTCCACATAATTTATGTTCTTTTCTAATAACTTTTTTCAGCCTCATTTCCTTGCATTAAAAGCTGATTGTTTAGTTTAGTTAGAACAAAAAATTGCTTGTCTTTTAGTTTCCTCCAGTGGTCGAAAACTATAATGTATCTTTGGAGGGCATTGACAACTCTTTCCAAAATGGAAGTAACCTCAAGTTAATATACAAAAGCATTTTCTTTCCTTCAAGGGCTGTGCCAGCTAATTCACAAAATATATGTTGTGTTAGTGTGTAATGTGTTGTGCATATGTATCTGCTTGACTGCTCCTACTTTGTGTACATATTGCAATAAATGTTTTGACTACTCTTTGAGAAATACTTTTTGATGGTCTTTCTTTTGTGTCAATTTAGTGGTGTTGATCGGTTCAAGCGTCAATTTGCACATCTTGAGGAGCATTATGGTAAAGGTGAACGAAGCACTCCACTCCAGAGGCAGCATGCTTCCTTGCCTAGGTGTGAACTCTGTACTATTCGTTTGCTCTGGGTGGTAAAGGTCGTTCTTCAATAATAATCTTCTGAGTTAGAAGTCATTTGTCTAGAGAAAATATGGACATTTTAATACTTGTCCGATTTAAGCAGTCCTTAATTTAGTTCCAGTTCTGAGAGACACCAGTCTGATTTAGGCCGTCCTTATTTTTGTGCACTTATTTGATAAATGATTGTTTCTGAACAGAAATGTTGTAGGTTGATGCGATTTACTTTAAAAGCTGTGTGTTTCCTGAACAAGGTTAATTTTGAGTACATAGCAAGTGCTTTAGGAAATCTGATTTTGTGGTTATATGCTACAACTTTAGTCAAGGAATTAACTTGGTCTATTTTTGAATACTCTCATCTTAGAGAGCGGGTTCCTGCACCAAAAGATGAAACCTCTTCCCAGAACATTGATTTTGAAAAACGAACTTCAGCATCTGTTGCTTCAACTCTAGAGAGCCCACCAGGGCAGTCCGAGGGATCAGAGTACTCAGATGCTAATGTGCAAAATGGACCAAACAAAGCAAACTATAGTGCTCGTAGCTTGCTGAAGAGTGCTAGTATCAGTGCTTCAAAGTGTGTTGTAGTTAAAAGTAGAAATGCAGAGGTAACTTCTACCCTTTTTCTCTTTGTTGAATATCAATGACATTCAATCATTCAACCATGAAGAATTGTTTTCATGTAAAAGGAAAAATGACGGTTCCCATTCCAATAATGACAACTCAATAGAATGCCTGCAAATATCCTTTGCTTAAAATCAAAATGCCAATTGTCTGTCATTTTATTGATCTAAAAGGTTGGCATTATTTAAACGTTCTGATAGGAAGAGCCAATTAAAGAGCAAAGCGACGGGGTTGATGGTTTAGCTCAAAAACTTGCTGATCTTCATGGCTAATTTATTACCAGCATACTCTGTAGATCTGATCACCAGCCATGGACCCTTCCATCGGGGTAAGATGCTTACATCACACCCACTTCATGCACGGGGCTGCCCTTCGATAGTTTTGACATTCTTGATCATGTACTCTATTATGTATCTCCTTGTCCTGTAAATCATAAGCTTTTTTGTACTACAAATAGTTGAAGTTCACTACGGCATTTCAGGCAGAATGCCAACAGTTAGGTTTTCAGTTGCTATTTGTACTGTGAATTTTTATTTCACATTGCAGGAAAAGAAAATGTTCTCCAGCTATTTGTGGATGAGATTACATTTTCATATTCATTTGTAAACTATAGTTACTTGTGACAAGTTGAAGTTTGTAATGACTTGAAGAAATACAATGCCTAAGATCTATCCCTTGAGGGATATTGTTCTTTCTTATAAACTTTTGTTCACTTTATCGCGAAAATTCACTCGTTTCCTTGCAGTAAACAACAACTACCCCCCAGTCCTAGTTGAACTGATTTCGAAGGCAATTTGTGCAGTGGCAAATTCATAAATCTCTAGAAGTGTAACTTTTCTTGAGACAAAGACAAGATAATTGAAGAGAGAATGTGGATTTTCATATGAAGTGGGGTAAATATATGTGATATAGACCAATTATTGGGTTTATTGCTCTCCCAAAAGAGTAAGGACCATGTGATATGTTTTTCCTTTTATGTCATGTCATTTTCCAAGTTATACGACAAAGCCATTTTTCGTACAAACTTATTAACGTGGTAAACACGATGGAACTAATATGAAATTTATGACATTATGGTTAAGAATGGAGTTGCTTTTGGTATAAAGCGTTTTACTCGGACTTCCAACTCTGAATCCATATTAGAGATTTGAGGTATTGAAAAATGTGTATTGGCTAGCAAATTAGTGACATAGACATTGGAGGATGTTGAGAGGACATTGATGAATAAGAGAAGTATATATATCTACCAATTAATTAGCAGGTCATAATCATATTATTACTACACAAAACATCTTGTTTCTTTGTTCCTTCACTTGTTTTTTCATTCCTTTTTTGTGGTTGTTAACTTGTTACACGTCAAAGATAGTAAATGTTTCAAATAGAACAAATCAATTCCCTTTCATGTTTAAAAATTTCATACTAGTACATGTAAAAAGCAAGTAGTATTAAATTAACCAGCTGCTTTCACTTGCATGTCGTTCAACATGAATTTGCAAATGATGACCAAATAGTATAAGTAGTTGACACAGTTCCATAGTTGCTTTAAAGCATATTATAATCATACACATACTAAGACTTACAAGAGTAACAAATAAACAAGCAAACTTTGTCCAACCTGCCATACCCCACATCACTCAGCCATTAGGTTCTCATTCAGTCCCTTCCTTTCATTCAAAATTTGAAATTTATAAGTTTGATTTTTAACTAATAATTTATTCATATTTAACGAATTTCATACGAATCAATATTACTATATCCAACTGAACCGATTGTCAAGCTATACATATGTGAATGAAAAAAATCTTAGTAAGGAATGGTTTACCCTCTTTCGTAAATTTATCTGACGTGAATACAAAATTAATCAAATAATGAGTTTCGAATATTAGACACACACAAAATAAATAAAAATCTAAGAGTACTGTTGTCACTACTCCCTCATCACCACCACCACAAACCAAAGGGAAAAATAAGCTAAGCTACCATTTATAATCAATGGCTTCTCACTAAACTTCCATTTATAATCTTCCAACTTCCTTCATTTCTCTAATTATAAGCTATGTCCCTCAACTGTTTTTCCTTCTTCTTGTTTACAGTTGTTTACATCACCAATCTAACTGTAATACCTGCCTTTCCAGTTATACCCGAACCCGACCCGACGGAACCCAATCCCCACCCATTCTCCCCAGCCCCTTCACTGCCAGCAACAATCCCTGCTTTCCCAGAACAATCAAACTTCGACAGCTGTTCTCTAGACATACCAGAAGAGCTTTACAAAGGGATAAAATTATCGTGCAGGTCCAACGATCATTCGGGTCAAATAAACCCGACCCATTGCTGCCTGGTTCTCGCAGCATGGCTCTATGCAGCTTACTCGAGAACCGCGCTTCACAGAGCCATTGCAAAGTTCCCGCAATACTCAACTTCTGTTGAAATGCCTGTGCTCCCTGATGATTCAGAGACGTGTGTGGATTCTTTTGGAAAGGCTTTGGAAAACAGGGGAATTGAGTTGGTGAAGCCGAATGAGACTTGTGATGTGGTTTATTGTTACTGTGGTATTAGGCTGCATCCATTTAGCTGTCCTGAAAATTTCGCAGTGAATTCGCGCGGAGAATTGGTTGGTGGTGAGAGTGTGAAGAGATTAGAGAGAGATTGTTTTAGCAGTAATGGCTATGCTGGTTGCTCCAAATGCTTGAACACTCTTTATTTGGTAAGCCTTGTATTTAGTAACAGAGGAAAACAGAGTACATAAGATGTTGTAACATGTTAAAATAGTCCTATACAGTAGACGTTGAATTCTCTTGCCTTTTTCGTTTTGAATCCTCGCAGTGAAAATCCTAGTTATGCCACTCTTGTAGCGTGTCGGTATAGTCTAGGGGTCAATTGTTCAAAGGACTAAAGAAGTTGCTTAATTGTGGAGGGGACTGGAAAGGTTTGTAAATTGAATGATAGTGTGATAACTTAATAAATAATACTATCAATCAACTATACTTCAATCCAAAACTAGTTGAGTCAGGTTATACTAATTATTTAGAAGATTCATCTTTATTGACTATTTGTATGCTAACATTCAAGTTTCCATAACACATAATCCTCTTTCATTATTTGGATTTAAGGCTGGTTTTAGGTAATGTTAGTAGATTAACGAACGAAGATAGAAGAGAATTGAGGCATGTTGTGTTTACTCTAGTACAATATGATGGCAAACAAAGGCTTATGTTCGTCTGCCACACGCTTCCCTATCTGACATTTTTTATACAGTACACGTTTATATGCTTACCATGTGATTCATTAAGTTGTATAATGTGCCACGATTTCAGTGCAAGTGTGTACACTAGACATAAAAGATAGGTGATCAGTAGATATCACCAGCAGTTTGTCTTAGGTAGTCAAACAATCATGAATAAAAGAGTTATCTGATATAGATGGCATTGATAAATGTTATGTAAAGTGATTTCTTCACATGGCGACCTCAGATTGATCAGTCGTTTTAAGGTTAGTATCCTACTCATGATCGTGTGGTCTGTGGAGATGCTCTTCTTCTAAATTTTATGCCTTCTTTAGGTCCTGTGGTGTAGATGAACAAAATTTTATCTTGCAACTTGTTTTTGGGGCTGACAAATGAATAAGAAAAAAAAAGGTATCAAGTTATATTGGAAATATTGGAGCCTGATCCACACATGGTTCTATATAACAAATTAGATTTCCAGGAAAGCAATATGCAAAAGTTAAGCTTCGCTGATACTTGGCCGGATCGTCTATATTAGGTGGGATACGATTCAATTATTTGACAATAACCTTATTTAGTCCATATGTTACTGCCCTGTGCTTTGATCAGTTGTCTCATTTTGCCTGTAAACTTGTAATGTTCATTTAACCTTGGGGTCAACAGCTGCTCATATTTCTTCTAGGAGGCATGTTAAAGAGGGTATTTTGTCAATAACGACTGAGCATATATGTCTTATCTGAGTTACAAGTGAAATATTATATTTATTCTCTAATAAGTTGAAGTTAATCTGCAGCTCAGTGACAGCAGATTGGAAGATACAAGCACAACAAATGATAGAAGTAGCAAACTGCACAGCATGGGTTGCCAAATGATGGGCTTAACTTGGCTTCTCAACAAAAATACGTCTGGTTACATTCATACAGTTTCTGCTGTTTTAAGGGCTCTAATGATGAGTGAAGACGGTTCGAATCCTCAGTCATGCACACTTAACAGTGACGGCTTGCCACTTGCAGTCGCCTCCTCAGAGATCAACGATCAATCTTCTGCGACTTTTCTTCAGGCATCGGTTCATTGTTACCTACTACTTTTTGTTTTGGCATACATAAACTTCACTGCATAACTGTTTTCAAAATTTTGCTGTAGTTAATCTCCAAAAGACTTGTTCTGTGTACTCGGAAAATACTTCCTGATTCAAATGTCACCTACAGTAAATACATTCCTCTGTATTCATTGATTCAGGTTCATGAAATTGTAATTATTTTGGTTGTGTGAGACTGTTGAAAAATGAATGGAGCCTCCATTTGTAAGACTAACAAGTTTTTAGCGGCAATTAATTAACGAAATAGCTTAATTACCGCTAAAAACATATTTTTAACGTCATTTAGCATTCTTTGTAAATGTCCCTAAAGTCTATAGCGACACTGGATCCAATGACACTTAACTAATGGTGGTAAAGGCTTTATCATTCTTTATTTAATGTGTATATTTATTGTTGCTAAAAATTGTTTTCGTTCTAGTGCATGCATACTCATAATTTTATTAAGTAGCTCTTAATTTGCAAGACTAAACATGCATACTTATTAAATAATTGAAATTGAAATTTAAAAGGGATAGTTTAATATATATCCACAATAAAGTAATTAGTTAACAACAAATATAGTCATGTTTTATATTAAAAGTCATAGAAAGTATATCATGACGGTACAATATATCTTACATATACATGAGTTATACACTGCTTATACATTCAAAAAGTTGAATGTAACTTAACTGTACGTCACTATACATGAAGAATACTATTCAATCTCGATCAACTCAAAATCACTTCCAAACAATCCCCAATTTTAAGTATGAAATCCTCTCGATGTTTTGAGTCTTTTAATATATAATTCGCTCGAAAAAATTCTGAAATATCAAATTTTTAAATCAAGCCGGCTTTGAAACTTTGAATCTGCCCTTTTTGAATACCTCTATAACTACATAAAATTGAGAAGTGAAGCAAAATCAAGAATCCCACCAGCTACAAACTAGTAAAGGGTATGGACATCTATTTCTTTATGAGAATCGAGTCATGGATCGTAACAAATGTGTATTACTAAGAGAGATTATAGTTAGTAACTATGTTACTTGGACTCTTTAAAAATAACGATGGGTGCATGTTTGATCCTTTAAAAGTGGTGCCTTTTTGGAGAATTCGAGCTACATAGGCTAATAGTCAGAAATATCTATATTAGTTGTTCTATCTATCAAAGAAAAAGAAGAGGACGCAGGACAAAAAGACACCATTTTTTAAAAAAGAATAAGCGGAATGACTATTTTAGGTAAATTTTGTTAATTAGGCTAAAAATGATAAGTAAAGTTTATGCGCTGATATTTTACATAATCTATCAGAATAAAAAGTACACAATTACACATAAGTCATCTAAGTCCTAAATGAAAACTTATCTCTATCAAGTCTGTTTTACTCAATAAAAGCCCACAAAAGGTTAAAGCACAACAAGTCAACTCAAAAGTCTTTTTTCCCCCCGAACAGTCTCAACATCCTAGACTCTAGAAGACAATTGGTAATCTCTACGTGATATTCAAACCATTACACTCTGTTTGGATCATTGTTATCCATTATATTGTATGGTATCGTTACTATACCTACAATGTTTGTTTTGATTGTTACTTAAAATATATTGTATTGTATTGTTAAATTTCGTTGTTACGTAACAATGAAAATCCTCATTTTATGAAACAACCGATTTGGTGTGTTCCCATTGTTACTTAATTTCTTTTTTCAATTATATCATGACATAATATTTCATAATACTTTTTTACCCTTTACCATATATTATTTAATTCTAGTCAAACCTCCTATCCTAGAATAATTAAGGATATTTTAATAAATTTATAAATTACAATACAGTACGATACAATCAAACCAAACAATAAAAATGTTATTAAACAACAACAAACAATACAGGTTAGCCAAACATTGTATATATCATATAGTACAATACAATACAATACATTATAAAATAACGAGTAACAATGATCCAAAAGTGTTAGTATTAGCCCCAAAATTGCAAGCAGTATCAAATTTATGAGATTATAAGGTGCTAATGGGCCTCAGGAGAAGTTGGGTCTTTCATGTATTCAAACAACCCGAAATTCAGTACCCAGACCCGTTTGCCTGCACTCTAAAAAACCCTAAAAAATTTCTCATATAAATACATCCGTTTAAAACCCTAGAGTTTTCTCTGCATTTTCATCTCCGCCTCTCCATTCTCTGCCACCAAAGGTAATTTCACTGACGGCCGCCACCAATCTGACAAAATGTCGCAAGAATCACTAGTCCTCCGCGGCACCATGAAAGCCCACACTGACTGGGTCACTGCTATTGCAACCCCAATTGACAACTCCGACATGATTGTCACCTCCTCCAGGGATAAGTCCATCATCGTCTGGTCTTTGACTAAAGACGGTTCACAATACGGTGTCCCTCGCCGCCGCCTTACCGGACACGGCCATTTCGTTGAAGATGTCGTGTTGTCGTCTGACGGCATGTTTGCACTCTCCGGTTCATGGGACGGTGAGCTCCGTTTATGGGATCTTCAAGCTGGAACCACTGCTCGTCGTTTCGTTGGACACACTAAAGATGTTCTCTCCGTTGCTTTCTCTGTTGACAACCGTCAGATTGTCTCTGCTTCCCGTGACAAGACCATCAAGCTCTGGAACACACTCGGTGAGTGCAAGTACACAATTCAGGAACAGGATTCACACTCTGATTGGGTTTCTTGTGTCCGTTTTAGCCCAAATAATCTTCAGCCCACTATTGTTTCTGGTTCATGGGATCGCACTGTGAAAATCTGGAATCTTACCAACTGTAAGCTCAGGTCCACTCTTGCGGGACACAGTGGGTATGTGAATACTGTGGCCGTGTCTCCAGATGGTTCGTTGTGTGCTAGCGGAGGGAAAGATGGAGTCATATTGCTATGGGATTTGGCTGAAGGAAAGAAACTGTACTCTCTTGATGCTGGCTCCATTATCCACACCCTCTGTTTTAGCCCGAATAGGTATTGGCTCTGTGCTGCTACTGAATCTAGTATCAAGATTTGGGATTTGGAGAGCAAAAGCGTCGTGGTTGATCTTAAAGTTGATCTGAAACAAGAGAGTGAAATGTTCGGAACTGCTGCTACCGATTCCAAAACCAAGGTTTGTTATCTTTCAAATATCCTAGCTTTTATTCTATTTTGTGTCAATCAATAATCATCAATCAATTATTATATCAGCTACTTTTGTACTCATTCAAATCATAAGAAAATTATTTAAAAATTATCTTCTAAGGGAACTTTTCTATCACGGGAAATGATTTCCACTACATACGGAAAATCATAAACTGGTTAGGACAATATAGGATATTTGTAGCTTATGCTGTGTGGGATTTGCTGTAAACTTTTTATTCTGAGTTTTGGTGCCATGAGAAGCTTTGTAGTGAAACATTGCAGGATATGGAGCTTTCCAGCCACTTGTTTTTGTTTGTCAGTCAGGAAATTGCAGTTGTAAACTATTGTTGTCTGAATATAGATTTTTTGTAGTATTGATGTTCTGATTTTCAAGTTGTCAATGAAAGGCTGGAAGTTCAGAGACGCGGTAATAGTCTAAATGATATTGCATGTCACATTGAAGTGGGTTGGGTGAAATGATGGGGTATGGTGCGATAAAAATGTGTGACCAAAGGTCAATTTTATAGAGCGGTGGTTAGACCATTATTTTTTAATTGGGTATAGTGTTAGCCAGTCAAGAGTTGTGTGGGCATGTTCAAGAGAGATATGATTAATAACGAAGTTAAACAGGCAATGTAAGAGTGGGTCCTGTGGCAGACAAGATGAGAGAAATGAGCTTATAATGGTTTGGGCATATGAATAAGAGGCACGCAGTTGCTCTAGTAAAGAGATGAGAGAGATTGACCCTAATAGTAGTTAGGAGAGGTAGGATGAAAAATAACATGGGGAGGCGGTTATACATGACATGAAACATGGCCCTAGCTAGGAAGGGTTGAAGGGTAGTAAGTGGCTGATTGTTGTCGCACATTATGGGGGAGAGGCGGGGGTGGCCTCCTTCTCCTCTCTTCTCCTCATTAGTAGTATTATCTAGTAGTCACGTAGTCTCTTATTCTTCAATTTGTATTACCGTTTGGTGCTTCATTTGCGTTCTGTCTTGCTATTTTGCTGTCATATTTTTCTTGTAATCGTACTTTCAAAGGTCTATCAGAAACAACGTCACTTACCCCAGAAAGACAGGGTAAGGTTTGTGTATTCTACCCTCTCAGTCCCAACTTGTGAGATTACACTGGGTATGTTGTTATTGTATTGATCTGTGTGTAATTTGTCACTTGTGGTGTCCTGGAGATTTCCTTCTCTTTTTGGTAGATAAAGCATGTTTTTTGTCTCTGCAAAGATAGAATTAATATGCCTCTGAATTGTAAAGACATATTTGCTCCTATAGTTTTTCAGTTTACGAGTCTGCAACTTTGTACTGGACTGTGCTTCTGTTGACCGAGTTACTGTAATGTGAATGGTGAATCTAAATATAATTGCATCTAAATTGGCAGGTCATATACTGCACCAGTTTGAGCTGGAGTGCTGATGGAAGCACACTTTTCAGTGGCTATACAGATGGTCTGATTAGAGTTTGGGGAATTGGACGTTATTAGGAGGGAAGAGGAGGATCCACGGGAGCCATTTGGCCATACTGAATTAAAGTCATTTAGATTTGGAAGATTCTCCCTGTTTTTCATTGTTATGAGGCCTCAACTGTTTGAATTTTGGATTCTTATTTAATGCGTACTTGTTACATTGGATATCTGTCTTGCTATAAATCTAAGTTGTTTTGCTTAATCTTTCTGGTATTGGAGTTTCTTGCTTGTTGTTTACCTCCATCTTCATCAAATCTTCACTTCATCTGTGTCTCTTTGCTTGATGATTTTGTATGGTGAAAAGGAGAAGTGATCTCGCATTTTCCCTGCCTTTGTTTCCTTGCCCAATTAACTTACTTTAGTCTCTTTTTTATGCTAAACTTCTTCCGTGTTTTAGCAAGGATAATTTTCTCTAAAGTTTATCTCTGCATTGAAAATGGGTAAGCCCGTGATGAATTTTCAAAAGTACACCATGAAAATGACCAACACGACACAATTTTGGAGCACTTACGTGAACTTTTATTTTGTTGCTAAAAATTCACAACAGATTATATACGAAGATTGATCGATGAAATGGAGTGAGTTTGATAGTATAATATGTCATATATGTAAACCATTCAACATTTATTTTCTCAACGTGAATTGAACAAACTTTTAAGGTCATAAGATATCAACATTGTATAAAATAGAAATGGGAAGATGAATTGACACGAACCTTGATGCAAATGGCAAAACTATAGTCGCTTTGAGGACCTTCAGAACACGGAAAAAAGTAATATAAAATTGATTACAAGAATGATAATTTGTAAATCTATTTGCAGAGCTAACCTTCACGCTAAATCTAAATCGATACAAAAATTAAAAAAAATTGAATTATTATCCTAAGAATTTGCAATCTATGTGTAAGATATGACTTTAATTACTGATCCGAAAATTTTATGAGCGAAACTCAAGTTTAAAAATAGTCCACAGAGAGAAATTTTTTCCTATAAAATAAAATAATTTGACAGACCGGTTTAACATCTGAACCGATCCTAAAACCCATGTTACGGTTTCAGCAAATAGTATAAAAAAAGAAGCGGGGCTGCATCCAATAGATTTTCATACGCATAAAGCAGCCCTCCAATTTTATTGTCCGCAAGCAGAAACCCTACGCGTCCTCTCACTCAATTAACCGCCATGGGTATGTAGCTTTTTTCGCTGCTGATTTATATGTTATGTATCAGATCTTCACCTCTTCTATCGATTTTTCAATCTAGGGTTTATCGTTGCAGTTAATCCATTATCATTTTGACAGAATTTGCATACTGAGTTAGATTAGAAGCTATTTACTTTGACTGATAATCGAATATCCGTTGCTTATTTTAAGAAGAGCTAAATAATTACTATGTAGTTGTCACTTTCGTGAAGATTCAGTAAAAGACAATTCGCTTGTTGGAGTGTTTTAATGATAGAGAATCTGTTCACTGATGATATGGTTTTTCAGTGTTTGGTCACCTTGATATATTTCCTGGATTATCTCCTTTGTTTGTGGAATAGTATATCCTTAGGTTAATAATGGTGAACTCTGTAAGTTTCAATTTATACTTATTTATTACTATTTGATTTTGGTTCAATGTGAATTAATATAGAATAAAGTTTTCTCTTTTCATAAAAATTCAACAAAAAACTTTTGAAAAACTAATACATAGGCGATTTGTAGCTTAAATAGGAAGTGTCTTTTAATGATAGGACAAAAGAAGTCCTTTTCTTATAATAGCAATTTAATTCAATTAGTAGTTAGCAGTTATTGGGGTTAAATTGAATAATAACGTCTACAACAACTAAACATATACATTGTAATCCTACTTTGAATAATAACATCTATTTATCAAGTATTATCTTGAAAATTCTTACTTTGTATCTTATGTATTATCATCATGAACTAAATGATTATGATATGTTTGTGCCATTCAACAACTATTCACTAACAACATGATTTATTCCCTTCAATTTTCCTGAAGTTTTTGTTAGTACAATGCATAGATAAGCAAGATGTCAATTGAGATTTTGTTGAAGCAATTAAAGTTAATGTGCTCAAAAAAATATGACAACAATTTGCTATGATTAGTTTTCTTTAGTGTTGGGTTCTAATGCTCATATTACTAATAGCATCATAGATGTATGGTATCTGCTTTATAGTCAACTAGTTAAAAATGATATGTTTCAAAAGAAAACATTTTATACCGAAACATGTCAGGTGTTCGATGGATAACATATTCCTCTATACCGAACTCACCTTCTATGGATAATGACTTCTGTGATGTTTTTTTTTCCCCTGTGTTTTCTCCCATTTGATAATAACTTCTGAGATTGTTGGGGTATGATGGATTCATGGATTTCATACTTTTGGTTGTTTGATGTGATAGATATTGAAGAGGACATCAAGGCGCTGCAGCTTGATTCATCTGGTATAACATTAATTACAGCAGTTTTATGATTTCTTCTATTCTTATTGCCACCTAGGCTTTCTTAGGTAGTCATAGATTGTTTATCCACTTATCATTGAAGTCGACCATTAATGGCTTACATTACTTTACCATAAGGAAATATGGTTTTGAGTGTCTAATCTGTGATTGAATATCAGCAGAAGATACTGTGTTGGTCAACGTGGAAGATGCTAGACCTGATGAAGCTATAAAACATGATAAAGCTGATGGAGGTTTGTAGCAATTTCAATGATGTTCTTGCCTTGCTTGTTCTTGAGTGGCTATTTGCTTGTAGTGTTTAGAAGTGGTCTCGTCATTGCGATGGCTCTGATGTCAGTATATTATTGCTAAGTTCATGATTTATATTGATTTTTTAAAAAGTCTACAATTAAATTTGATCCCTCTCCCCCTTCCGCTCCACTCCTTCTCCAAGGATTTGTAATTATTATCCACATTATAGAAACTTCTTGTGGTTTAAAAGTAAGGCCTGTTCTTGTGTATATTGAGATGCTTCCTTGCTCCTTTGGGCCTGGGGGGTCCATGTAAGACTTCTCTTCTTAGTTTTCCTTGGTGGACTCACATCATTGAAACTTCTCGTGGTTAAAAAGTTAGGCCTGTTGTTGTGTATATTTAGATGCTTCCTTGCTCTTTTGGGCCTCGGGGTCCATGTAAGACTTCTCTTCTTTTGTTTTCCTGCTTGGGAGTTAGGTATTATTCCTTGTAGGATGAATTTTTTTTGAAAAATTCCGTTGTTGGTCTTATATTTATATGCGATCATTGATGTTACTGTTAACTTTGACATTGTCTTTTTCTAAATCTTGTTTCTTTGGGGGTGGTTGTTTTAAGTATCTTTGACAAGGTTAAGAGTCCTTCAAATCACTACTTTTAGTAGGCTTCATGAAAGTTTGATGCTTTTAGTTTTGGATGGTAATGCACACTAGAAACTACCTACAGAGTTTCTTTTTAACAATCCAAAGGAGAGAAAATGTTCCTTTTCTATATTGTAACTTGCAAAGGCTATTAGACTTCATTATTAGTTTCTGCTAATATCTTTCTAAAATCTATTTTTTGATATCTTGTACATTTGTTCTTTCACATATATATGTCGATATACTTTTTCCCCTGCTTTCATGTCCTACATTGATATTATTAGGAACTTTCTGGATGACGTTTTGATTGTTTATTAAATGGTAGAGGATAGTCTTATGGAAGAAGAGAGGAAGACTGATGATGTTGAAAAACCTGATATGCTGGAAGATGGTAGGTAGATTCATGAACAGATTATGTATCATCTGGTTCTTGTGGAGGTTATTCTTTTGTGTTATTAAGTGATTCTTTTTTATATGCTTGACCGTGAAATCTGCATCTATAAAACAATTTTTTGTCCTAGTTACAGGATTCTGTTTTATCATCAATCCAATCCCCGTTTTTTCTTTTTCTTGAAAATGAATAGATCTCTTTACTTGTATGACTTAGATGTCTCGTATTTTCTCAAAAAAGTGATTCTATTGATGGGATTTGGTATGAGATCAATGATCTCGATGAGTTTCCTGATTTTCATCTCCTCTTGACGGGGAGGGTTTTTGAGGTGGGAGTTGGGAAAAGAATCATGCCTAAATTAGCTGAAGGGGCTCATGCCATCTGCGCTGAAATGGTGGCTTTATGTTGCAGAAAGATGTCAGTGTAATGGGGATCGATCCTTTTTTTTTAACTGTATTCACAAAGAGTAATCTGGTGGACTTTACTGTTTAAAAGTGGGAAATCAGTTGCTACTTGTGCCTCTCTCTCTCTCTGGGTTCTTATCTGCAGAGAGAAGATATACTGGTCTAACAGCTTGGCAATTTTGTAGTCAGACATTGATGTTTTGGTGATTCATCTTAGTCGAAGATTTATTTGGAAGTTTATGTTTATTAGTATGACAATAAATTGCCAGAAAAGCTATATATATATATATATATATATATATATATCTGGGAACGTGCCTCGTTTTGGGTAGTATATCTATGAAAATTCACCTTGAGAGAATCCTTGTTGAGGTCTTCAAGTAGCCACCCTTCAATGATAATTGTTCCTGACACTCTTGTTGAGATCTCCCTACTTTGTTACATTACTCATAGGGAATTTTTGTGTATTCAAGTTTTAAAAAAGGGAGAACTTTTGGGGTATTTAGAGTTTAAATTGTTTTGGTGAAAAATGATATCTTTAGATTACTGAAACCTTTATTCAAACTGTTACATAATTGTTTACTTCATTGACGGTATCAGAGTTGAGAGATGAAGCACATCCAGACTTAATGCCAGAGCATGTCGAGCCAAAGGGTGTCTCTGGAAAAGAAAGTTCACCCCCAGAAGATGTGCAGGTGGAGGTTGAAGTCAATAAAAAGAGGCACCTGAATGTGGTATTTATTGGTCATGTGGGTAAGTCTTCCTTTTTCTATGTACTCTTTATCCACTTGATGCATGATTGTCATTGTAGTGAAGCTTGATGAGTACAAATCTCCCAAGTATCAAGAAGGAAAATCAGGCAAACAAAATAATATGGTAGAAGAGGAAATGGGAGTATTAAATAATTGTTGGTACAATGTAGTTTTATTTTTCGTCTTTTTTAAAATTCTTTTATGGTACTGATATCGTTTTATCATTAAGGACTTATAGGTCCTGCCCGTTTATTTATTTCCTCCAAAATCGTATGTCGTCTTACCTCTCAAACATATCTTGAGCGTTTTTAGGTACTCTGTGGATGTAGTCCTCTATGCATCTTTCCTCAACTCTTTTGGTATTTTATGTCCGTGCATTTTTTTATTTATCTGTTCTCCCCATTCTTGCTTTGGTAATACATTAGCTATTGCTTGATGAGAATTGAGATGTCGGTGTGGCGTGGAAATAGAAATGGTGATGTTTGAGATTTTGGTTAAGTAGGTAAGCTGTGTCCAACTTATTGAACTAGTAAAATCCATTTCTGCATGTGCAGTATGTCGGATGCAAGATCACTTTTTACTTATTCCAATTTTTAAAAAAGGATGCAAAATCACTTTCTTGTTTTTTATGTGAAAGTTTTCGTTCCCAAAGCTGATTGGTAACTGGCAAGATGCGATCTAATTGTTTAACTGAGAAACATCATATATTATTACTTAGAATTCTCTGTATCACCTGCAGATGCCGGAAAGTCTACTATTGGAGGACAAATACTATTACTTAGTGGTCAAGTTGATGACCGTACTATACAAAAGTACGAGAAAGAAGCGAAGGATAAAAACAGAGAGAGCTGGTAAGGTTTTACTAGCTTACTATAGTCAAGATATGCTGTCAGTGTTTCTTAATTGATGAACTTGTGTATGACTTTTGCATAATTTATTGTGGCCTCTTGGTTTGTGAGATAACCTGCGATACGTTCTAAATCTGAAGCTTGGTTTATCATGATTTTTTTATATTATTTCATCAGTTAGACAAATTTTGGCTGTTGAAGTCACAATCTACTGAGTACCAATGGCAAATGGACCATGACTCAGCCAGAACACTTCTTAAATAAACTACTTGCATTGTCCACTCTTTTGAGGATCTCATCCAATACGTAGGTTATCTGCAATTTATACCTTACCACTGTAAAGAAGAAGTATGTTATCTGCAATATTACTTGCAAATTGTGATGGTTTGCTTTCTGTGAATCTTTTGTTCAAATGTGAATGACAAGAAGTGCAGCCACCGATGACAATAATGAGATATGATAATTGCAATCAAGGAAAAACTAGCTGTTGTTTCACTTTTAAAGGATTTGTTAGGTTCACTAATTAGTAATTTAGTTTTGGAATCCGAATTATGTGCTAGTTAATTTGCACAGCTCTTAGAAGTGATCTGATTGCTTTAGAGCATTTTGTTATTTTAGAAAGCATTGAGTATGTTGTTGTGCAATATTTTGTGTGCGTGGGGTGGGGATGCTTTTTGCTATGCAGCTCTTGTATTGTAGCTCCTATGACCTTCTGTCGGATAGGCCTGATATGAAAAAATTGCATGTTATTGTTTGCTGTAATCCCTTTTCATTTTTCCTTTCAAAGTTGGTTTTTGCTTCTTTATTATTTTGGTTTGTCACTTGCAGAAATCACTATATTCAGGTTAGTTTCGCTTTTCATAAGCTAACATAGTTCCTGGAATTGATTATATGGTCTGTATTGAATTGTACAAATCCTTATAAAGAACAAAGATACATTTTCACTGGAATAATGTTTATTATGTTCTTTTGAATCATCATAACACCTCTATTCGAACTCTTCAATAGCTCACCGTATAAAAATTCATTTTAAGATTGGGAAATAAGACTATCATTATACCATCTAGAAACAGTTCCCTCAAAAGTGTGATTGTGGCTGAAGGGTCTTTTTCTTTTTGACAACAGTTGTTGTGCTTAAGATTCTGTTGCCACCATTAGCTTCTTTGGGTGAATATCGAAGATTTAGCCCATCTATTTGTCATTAAAGAGCTCAAGTTGTAGATGTTCATGTCCTATTCTTATTACAACCCAGTAAAACTTATCGTCTGATGTTCAAGTTTAGGATATTGTGGGCATTTTTCTGTTAGAGTTCCATGAAATGATTGTTTTCTTATACAACCAGCCATCTGCAATTCTGCCGGTATTTTTCTTTTAATGGGAGGCAGAATTTGGTTGATGTGAAGTTGTACTATCAAAGCTTGGATCATTGTTTACTGCTAGAACTCTTGAAGTTCCGAGTTTGGTTATGACACATTCGGTTACTAGTTCCTGTTAATTCTGATAAGCTAGGCATATTCGTAGAGTCCAACTGAGCTGTTTATCTGCGAGAGATGGTTGCAAAGATAGATAGATGCCTCATTCCTGTTTTTCTCGATTTCTTTAATTCTGAAGCTAGTTGTGTGCTGTTTGCATGGTTCCTGATATTTCATGCTTGATTATTCTTGAGATAGAATATCTCTTGATTCCTTCTTGTCAACTTTGAGTGCACAATTATCGATAATGAGTTTTGAAGAGGGTCCACAGCCAGTTTATTTTCTTGCATGTGGAGTGATCCTCCACACCCTGTCTTTAATTAATTATTGCTTTTCCTTTTAGTTTTTAACTTCCCTTTTCAATGTCTTTTAGGTATATGGCCTATATTATGGATACAAATGAAGAAGAGAGGGTGAAGGTATTGCTTTATTTATTACTTAAATTGGTATATTACCTCCTTTTTGGGGCTGGGATTGTGGAGGAGCTTACGAGTGATTCTATGTTTCTTGGTCGCCACTTCCTTTTCAGGGAATAACAGTTGAAGTAGGAAGAGCACATTTTGAAACAGAGACGACAAGATTTACAATTCTTGATGCCCCGGTAACTTTTTATCCTCATTCTTTCTCTGGTTTACCTTGTACATGTGAGGAAAAGGTGTGAGTATTAAATGACAAGTTTATGTGCACGAGTGGTGCCATTTGCCCCATGGTTTCAAAGATCGATAGAAAGTTTTCCTTGATCTAAAGTTGTGAGTCTCTATGCCATATTAGTGTTTTTGGTACCATCTATTTTGTATCATTTAAACATTGTTGGAAGCAACAGTGCTTTAGTAATACATCAAAGGGAGTGTCCTAGTGGTCACTGAAGTCTCAGGTTCTAATCTAGGTGGTTTCTTCCCATATGTCCAAGCCTTGATGGACAGAATAGTACCTCGTGTTATCAATCTAGATGTGTGCAAACTAGCCCAAACACCACAATTATTTTAAAAACAGTGCTTTAGTGATCTTATAATGAGTGATAGCTTGGAAAAAGTCCCATGTTGATCCTAAATCATAAATGAATCCCTTTTGCATCGCTAGAAATTGACGTTCATCTCCTCTGCAATTGTCTTTTGAGCCGTTATCCTATATCTACTACACGGCAAGAAGGTCGAAAAGCTTAGGACGAGGCAGTGTTGTGAAAGGCGATCGCCTCGTCGCCAATGGCAAGAGGAGGCGAGGCAAGGCGACCCTTCATCGCCTTTTAGCTTTGTGGTGAGGCGATCTTCAAAAGGCGACGCCATGACGACTAAAGGCTAGAGGCAAGAGGCTAGAAAGGCGTCGCCTGTTGTATTTTCTTATAAAAAGACCGCAAATTTTCCGGCGACTCCAAAGTCTAACCAATACATATTTCTTCTTTTCTTCTTTAGATTTCTTCTTCCTCTGTTCTTTTTCCTTCTTCTTTAGACTTTAGAGTCACATCTACCTTTGTTTTGACTTTTGTTCTGTTTTTTTTCTCATTCAAGTTCTAGACTTTTAGTATGTACTATCTATTTTTAGTTTTTGAATTGAAAAATTTGCTAATATGTTATTGTTTGTTTATTTACATATGCAATTAAATATTTTAATTTTTTGGTATTAAATGGTGCTGCACTTCAAAAAGGCAAGCGGCGAATGCGAGGCAGACCCTTGTCACCTTTTATCGCCGTCCAAAACATTGGGACGAGGTCTAGTTTTCTATTTTGTTAATGAAGCCATGTTAAAGTCTTAGAGAGCTACTACTGATAGACTGATGACACTAGGCTAAAATTGGAGTTTTTATGGGATTGTCTTTACGCCTAAAATGAAATACTCTCTCCGTTTAAAAAAAAATGTCCCAGGTTGACTTGACATGAAGTTTAAGATAAAATAAAGAAGATTTTTCTATCTTGTGATCCTAAATTAAAGTTATGTCGAATGTACCAAAATGCCATTAATCTTGTGGTCTTAACATGCCACATGAACTTGTGGTCTTAAAGTGTTGCCAAAAAAAGGGAATGAGTCATTCTTTTTGAAAAAGACTGAAAAAGATAGTAGGTCATTCTTTTTGAAATGGAGAAGGTAATAAATAATGATTCGAGATGTAACAGATAGTTTTGAAACAATCTTTCTTAAAATTTATTTGACGGCGGTGTCAGTGTCAACTTGCACCTCATTTGTCCCAACGAATACATGCTACCTCCCACTACAGGTGCCGAGTAGCTCTACTCACCAAAGCTTATTAGAGAGATGAGAAGCAATCACCTTTGTGTTGTTTGCCTTTGCTGGGATTTGAGCTTGAGACTTTAGGGTTCTCCTTCCACTTCATTCATTACTAAGCCACATCCTTATTGTAAAGAAACAAAAATAATGACTTTTATAAGTTGCCCCCAAGGCCTAGCTTGAGTGGCAAAAGGTGGAGGATTTGTGACTTAGGTCGCAGGTTCAAGCCCCACACCATGCAAAGCGAAGCCCGGTATTTAAGTGGAGAAGGGTAGAGGGGCGGGCCCATTATCCATCGAGTTTAGAAGGCTGTGATTGGTCCAAAGGGCAGACGGATTTCTCGGTTATAAAAAAAATGACTTTTTTAAGTTGATATTTACTAAGTTCTGCCTGTAAGTGCATGTAAATTGTGATGTTCTTTGTAATCTATGTACTCTCTTCAACTTTTGCTTCTATTCTCTCTCTACATCTTTTTTATTATTGTGCTCCATTTGTCACCAGGGTCATAAGAGCTATGTTCCCAATATGATCAGTGGAGCATCTCAAGCTGACATAGGTGTGCTGGTAAGAGCTTTTGTCATATATCTTTTAAGTCTTTCATTTTGTGTGAATCAACTCTTTACTTGGAAATGTTGAAGCCCGAATTATTGAATTCTGTAACAAAATGGGTCCAAATATAGTGAATTGGACAGTGAGGATTCATATGAAAACTCCAATAGGTTGGGATTGAGGCATAATAATAGTAGCTGATCATTGTTTTCTCTATTGTAAAGGTTATATCTGCTAGAAAGGGTGAATTCGAAACTGGATATGAAAGAGGTGGGCAGACACGTGAACATGTTCAATTGGCAAAGACCCTAGGGGTTACAAAGCTTATTATTGTTGTAAATAAGATGGATGATCCTACTGTCAATTGGTCTAAAGAAAGGTGATCTTCCGTCTACTATTTCGATTTGTATTATCACATCCTGTATACACTAGCAACTAATCTTGATCCAACTTATTCATGTAGGTATGATGAGATTGAGTCAAAAATGGTTCCGTTCTTGAGATCATCTGGGTACAATGTCAAGAAAGGTAAAGAAGGATTATTTACTTGCAGATTGCCTCTTTGTTTGATGTACATGTTTTTTCATATTTATGTTCATTTATTGAATGTAACTGGTAACTGTTATTCTCTACTTTGTTTAAAGATTCTACATATTGGCTAAGCTGCTGATGCTTGATTCGTGTTCTTTTTGTGCTTGAATTTCAGATGTTCAATTCCTTCCAATCTCCGGGCTTTTTGGTTCAAATTTGAAAACTAGATTGGAGAAGAGTGTATGCCCATGGTGGAGTGGTCACTGCCTTTTTGAAGTCCTTGATGCAGTCGAAGTTCCACCTCGAGATCCTAATGGTCCATTGAGGTACTTCTTTCCTCTTTCTGCCTATTTGGTGGCATCTTCCTATTTCTGTTTCCTTGCTCCACTCATATTTTCTAATTCCAATGCTAACCTTCTAGGTTATTTTGCTCGAGGAGTAAGACTTGGAAGTTTTGTTTGTAATATTTATTTGATCTTGTATTTCTATGCATCATCGCTCTTGTTTCCTTCACCGGATCATAAGCGAGGAATTCCTTCTATTTTTCTTGTCTCTTAATTCCCCTCTACACTTGTGCCAAGTTGTTTACCTATTTCAATTTCCATTTTCTTTGCAGAATGCCTATTATTGACAAATTTAAAGACATGGGAACTGTCGTTATGGGTAAAATTGAGTCTGGAAGCATACGTGAGGGTGATAATCTACTGATTATGCCAAACAAGGTGCTATTTTTTTTACCTTAATTGTATCAAGTTTTTTGATTGATGGAATACTTGAGGAAATTCATCTCACGAGCTGATTTATAGGCTGCTGTAAAAGTTCTTGCCATATTCTGTGATGAAGACCGAGTAAGGCATGTTGGTCCCGGGGAAAATGTGCGTGTTAGGTTATCTGGAGTTGAGGAAGATGACCTTTTGTCAGGCTTTGTCTTGTGCAGTGTTGGTATGTTTTCTCAACTGATCTATCTCCTTGTCATAATGAATTGACATTCCTTATCTTCTTGATCTATGCCAATTATTTGTGATTGTTTCTATTGCTAACGAGTTAAATAATAGAAGAAATATTACTTCTATTGACCATGTGATGTAAGCAAGTGGTATGTATCTGATAACATGTCATGAGAAAGAATTGTGTTACATATAACATAACAGCTCACTGGTAATGGATTGGTGAATATGTTATTGTTTTATTTGCTAGGGAAAAAAGGAATAAAAAGTTGCCTTTTTTCACTGGGGTGTGCAAAGCAGTTAGCAGTCTGTACTTTTGTGAATTTAAGAAGGGTGTTATGTTTTTAGATGATGCTGTATATGTCATGTTAGTCCCTGATTATGTCAAAAGAACCGTTTACACCCTTTTACAAATATCAGTTGCACCAGTGGGCTAGCAAGAACAAATAAATACAATACTTGTATTTAATTCTTGTGTTGGAGCCGCTCTCTGTCTAGGCTGTCCACCATTCAGTCTCTAGTTTAATCATATTTTTGTGGAGAATTTATGAAGGGTACAAAAGATACAACTTTTGACAGCACTTCATTTAATCAGGTAGGTTAGTTAGATATTGAGCTCTATGAGAAGCTGATATGTATGATAATTAGAACAAGTCATGCAAATGAATTAAGTTGTAGCAAAAAGCATTCAAACAAATAGGAAATGGTTGCAAGTGCTACTCATACAAAAATATCTTATCAGCTATTTGATAACAAACTAACATTGATATGTAGTCCTTACCTGGGCAACACACACACATTCAGTTGTAGATGGTCTTGAGGTAGCTTGCACTTGAAGTCAATCACTATGTAGTCTGCTAACAAATATACAGTTACCAGCTTCTTTAAAAAAAAAGACAAGAGGAAGATTTTTGACAAGGATAAGAGAGGAAGTGATTTCTTTGTCTTGGTTTAATGAAAATTTAAATGCGGTTTCATATTGTAATCTCAAGTAGGTTTAGACTATCATTTTGTGATGGATAGCTTTCAAGCGTTTTTGTATTTCTAACACAGCTTACTGTTTGCAGCAAAGCCAATACCTGCAGTTATTGAGTTTGTTGCACAGTTACAGATTCTTGAGCTGTTGGACAATGTATGAATCCAACCCTAACTTAGCATTGCATTACCTCACTTGGATTCTAAATTGCACATGTGCTACCAATCTTCTGTTCATGGAATTTCATGTTGTCAGGCTATTTTTACTGCTGGATACAAAGCTGTATTGCATGTCCATGCGGTTGTTGAGGAATGCGAGATTGTTGAACTGATGCAGCAGATTGATCTAAAAACGAAGAAACCTATGAAGAAAAAACCTCTGTTTGTTAAGAATGGGGCTATTGTTTTATGCCGTGTTCAGGTTAGCTGTCTAGTTGAATACTTGTAGATTGGGAATACATGGTTCTTAGATCCACTCTTATGGTTGTCTTTCATAATTTTGGGTTACTACAAGTTATATTTGAATTTGCTGAAGGTACAATTCCTGTATCACAATGTTTTGTCCCACCTTTCTAACAGGGAATGATGAAGATTTTCTAGTTTGAGGACAAAATCTTTGCTTTACCTTGAATTCCCTAGTCCCTTTCAAGTTTACCCTTTTTTGGTTGTTTTTAGAGCTAGATCCTTAGGTTAACGTCTTGTGTTGGTATTTGAACCTCTTGAAACTATCATGCCAGGTGAATAATATGATATGTGTAGAGAAATTCTCCAACTTTGCACAACTTGGACGATTCACTCTTCGCACTGAAGGTAAGAAACCATTGTGTTTGTAACCTCAAATTTCTTTTTGTTACTGTATCATCACACGACATAGGAGGATCATAATTTCTGTCATTTGTGCAGGGAAAACTGTTGCTGTGGGAAAAATTACTGCACTGCCTACTGTTGCTGATAGTGCATAAACAGCATAGGCAAACTCAGAAGGTGGACTTCTTGCTTCCTTTTGTTGCTACTTCACATAAAAAAAATTTGGTTGACAAAAAAATAAACATGTTTTGAGTTGCGAGATTTTAGGAATTATCCAGTATTGAACATTGATTTTTAGATGTTGTAGTTTTGTGGACCATTGCTTTTGATATCCGGTTTCAAGCTGATGATCACTCACACGTATCTTTACTATTTGAATTGTGTTTTCAGAGGTAAGTTAAGTTGAGCATACAAGGTTTTCATTGCACCCTGCTAGAGCAGTGGCAACACAAACATGTGGTCCTCCGCAGTATTTATTGGAACAGAAGTTGGTCCTTTGTTCAGATAACACACATAAATGTTCATCAGTTTAGTGGAGATGTATCCCATAGCGTGGTGTTGTTTCTGGTTTTTGTTATTTTCACCTCCGTCCGATGATGTATTGTTTTCTAGAATGATATCCAGTATGAGGTTATTTGGTTATACACTTGTGCCATCATAACTTGAACAAAATTTTGGCATTGGAACTTTAAGTTCATGCGAGCTGCACATCTGTTATTCAATTCTTGACATTGACTGACTATTAGTTTATTGACCTGATATTTATATAATCCAGGACCTATAATTTTTGGACATTATATAAAGTATCTTGCAGAAATATTATTAGGGTATATAAAATCAACAAACTTTTCTCTAGTCTTTTAGTATTAATCCTCGCGACTCCAGCTACATCTTTCCATTTTTGTGACCGGTATGATCTCTCTTACACACATTGGGAATATGCATTTCTTGCTTGGTGTAAGGTTAGAGTACGACGCAGTGAAATTGGTAGAGGTATATTCGGCCTAACAATATGGTCTAAAGTTGGTATATAATTGTCAAGATAGTGATAGTTTAGGTAAGAAATTCGATAGTTTTACACTGTCAAATTAAGATAATAGTGTATGTTAGAATGCAGTAAACGATGTGTGATAATCAATTAATTTAGACGTATTGAATTTGTGGTTGCACCATTCTATTAGGAGGTCAAAAAAAAGAAGGAAGCGCGTCTATCAATTAACTAGAGCCACTTATGAGATGCTGCTGCAATCTTCTTCCTTCTTCTCCTTGAAATGGAGTACATCTTCTCTCAATCCCTCAATCTGCACTTTCCAAATCCCTGGCTGTCCTTACTCCAAATTACCAACTCCTCTGAGATTCTCTGCTCTAAAAACCAGAGCCATCCATGACGAAAATGACCAGAATTCTCAACCTTCCATTCTCATTCAAGATAAAGAAAACGAACTACTCAACCAGGTATAACTTCACCTTTCCCCTTTCTCATGGATTTTTGAAGTAAGATTGGTCCAGAATATTACTATATTCAGGGGATTTGTACTTGGTAGTACTATATGTTTTTTCCCAAAATTATTTAATTCTAGAGCAAGAGTTGTAGTGAAAATTCAACTGATTTTGATCAGCACAATTGAGCTCATCTAAAGATTGAGTTTAAACGTGGTCTAAATTGACTCGTAAAAAAACTTATTTTTCTGTTTGATAGAGATGGGAAAATTTACCTCAGAGGTGAGATAGAGATGGGAAAATCTCACACACCCTCAACTCAAGACCAAAACATTCTAGATAAAGATGTAACGGAAGTACAAGAGACAATAGATAGTAATTAAAATAATAAAATAATACTCACGGAACCATATATAGCTATAGAAATTGAAGAACAAGAAACTACGAGAGTTGTCCTATGACTACTAGTAAGGGCAGCAAGACAATGCACTCCTACCTGCTATAATCATAAGAAAGAAAAAAGTTTTATTAGTTATTTAAATGAATTATAAGAAGAAAAAAAAAAAACCTTTTTAGACTGGTTGGATTATTCACTTTCGTTTTCCAACTGGTTGTGTGAATTTATGTTGGTAAAATTTTAATTTAGGAAGTTGAAGAGAGTGTAAGAGTACTGAAAAATGCTGCCAAAACAAGAAAGGTTCCAGCAGAGGAGATTTTGGCTGCTTTGGCTGCGATCGAGAGAGCAAAAATTGATTCCTCCTGGTTTCTTGAAACTCTTGGTGGAACCAAATCGCCTGGGAGGACATGGATGCTCATTTTTACAGCTGATGTTTGTAACTGGTTTTTATTTTTTATGCTTTGATCAAGTTCCCTATATTGTCCAATGCTTCATTTTAACTTGAAACCTTTATATTGCAGAAAGGATTAGGACAAGGTAGATATTTCCCAATTACAGCCATACAGAGATTTGATGCAGCTGTAAGCTTTACTTGTCTTTTTTATCCGTCTCTTAACACTGATTGTGGTAATTACTCTTAATTTAGAAGATAAAACTAGAGATTATGTATTCTAACAACGACTTAGAGTAATGATTCATATGACCTTTTGGATAAGAGCTAAATAATAATACTCTTAATGGGGTGATATAACTATGTTTGTTAGTTTTTGTCTCTCTTCCCTACTTCTTGTGTCATGTAATGGTCGGTACAAATCCAGATTACAATTTCCTTCATGAACGCAACCAAATAAGCAAGACTCGTGTCTTTGTATAACTTGTGGATTTACCATGGTAGAGAGATGATTAGATCACATGTGAGAGCAGGGGGTGCTAGAGCAATGAACATGAATAACAGATCCTTTTGTTTCTAATTGTGTAAACTGGTAGATGAGATAACATCAAATAATTCAATCTCATAGAGACCTATAGTATTCTAATTCTCGTCCGTTGTAAATTGTGTATCTAGTGATATAGTGGATCTTATCTTAGTGTACATGTCCCTGCTTGGAACTTCAAATACAAGAGAAAAAGGTAAAGATAAACAAGTGCACGCCTCCTATTCAAAATATTTTACCTACATTTTCCCTTTATATATCTGCTTCCTTTAGTTGTTTACATGATGCACTCCAATTTAACAGCAGAGTACAGATGCTTTCTTCTTTCAATCGTAAGATGAATAATATGTTTGAATAAAATTCTAGGCAAAGAGGATTGAAAATGGTGTTTACCTGGGGCCTCTTGGATTCTTGACATTTGAAGGGCCATTTTCATGGAAGAATAGGATTCTAGCTTTCATATTTGAGCGGCTTCGGATAAAACTTGGACCATTCGATCCTTTTGATATCAGTATTAAGGGAAAAGAGGAAAGAGAACCTAGCAATAAGGATAAGGATCCATTTTTCATCTGGTTTTACATTGATGAGGAAATAGCTGTTGCTCGAGGACGGAGTGGAGGGACAGCTTTCTGGGTCCGTTGTAGACGTGTTGGCTATTCCTGAAAGCTTCTGTATGTATGCATAGTTTGACTCTCCCAATGCACATGACGTTGGATAGAAATACTATACTGCTGAATTTATGAAGTGTATGGTATATGTAAAGGAACTAGGAGAGATAATGCCAATATTATAGGAAGCATTCCCTTCCTTCAACTATTTCAGTTCTTTTACTTAATTGTGTGTTAATAGGTATTACTCTTAGATTGAAAAATCTTTGTAAACTAGATTACAAGAGTATAGAATAAGGTTCTTATTTGCATATTTTTATGGCTTGTATATATAATACTATAGCAGCCTCATTTAGTTCAGACGCGTTAGCAATGATGTTTGGACAATCAAGATCATTGGTGGCATCTGTCTCATCTTGGTTCACACATCATCTGCTCTTGATGTTGCAAATGGGACTGTTGTCTGTTTACATAAAGGTGAAATATATGTAACAGCAACTTCAATATAAAACCGCCAGAATAAAGATCGATTATCCTTACAAACCTGAGAAAAGAAGGCTTAACAACAGACACATAACAATAGGAGTTGCACACAGTATGAATAGGACATCACCACAACACTTTAACAATCATAAAAGGAGACTCATGGTTTGTTTGGTGCTAGGGAACGCAAGTAGTTTAGACCACCTTGAAAGTAGTTGACTAGGGTCTCTTGTTGTGGCATGCTTTCGTGTATAATAGGAATCTCTTTGAAGTTTTCAGCCCATTGATGGAGTGAAGGGAACTTCTCTGGATCAAGTAGCTTCACATTTCCTACTTCCTCCATGGCACTGAGCCAAAGAGTTTTCCAACCCATCACTAGATCCAGGTAGCCTATCTGCTCCCCGCCAAAAAACTTCTTGCCTTCAATCTGCTTCTCGATAAATGCATACAATTCTTGTACTGACTCTATAGCTTTTGCTTTTGCCTCTCCTTCATCTTGCATTGCCATAGCTTGCCATGATCCTATGACACACTGAACATGAAAATTAACACAATCAGAAAGCTATCATTTAGTCATTTGCTATTCTTGTCTATGATATTTCATCAGATGCATTAACTTGTATAGCATGATTAAATTGTTGTCAATAACATTCTTCACACCAAAATACTTGAAATGGTTCCATATATATATGATTGCAGTTGACTGAAGATCATGTTTATGGTCTCATAATTAATTTAAGATATCTGAAATGTTACTTAGTACATATATCTGCTAGCTTTTGTACAATAACAACAACATACCCAGTGTAGTCTGTGGAGGGTAGTGTGTATGCAGACCTTACCTCTACCTCGTAGGTAAGGAAGAGAGGTTGTATCCGATGCTCAAAACAAAAAATTGGATTATGCCAAGAAAGAAAATCTTACCTTGTCATCAACAAATTTTGCCCAGAAACGAGCTGTAGCTCGTTCATGAGGATCCTGAGGCAACAGAGAGTATCCTTTCCATGTTTCATCAATATATTCAAGGATAACAAGTGATTCAACGACGGGTTTGTCATCGTGTAGTAGGACGGGGATCTTCTTATGAACAGGATTGGACTTGATGAGCAACTCACTCTTGTTCAATAAATCTTCTTGTATATATTCATAGTCAACTCCCTTGAGCTTCAAAGCCCATTCTACTCTGGTGCAAAATAAGCTTCCTGATGACCCTATCAACTTCACTTCTCCCATTTTTTCAATGAAAAATCTATAGAATTGGCTGTGACTGATACAATTTGTTTGAATATTTTGCTTTACTCTCTAGTCTTTATATGCATTAATATAGTCTCATACATTTACTGCTATGATGGAACCACAAGTATAAAAATAAAATAGTACACAATATTTTTATTTCTTCCATAAATCGAAAAATCTAACACGACTCATTCAACTTGTTTTTTTTAATTAGGTGTTCATACTCTTTTTGGTCTATTTATCATATTTGACTTTTGCATGTCCCTTAAATAGTTTTACTAAAAGGATTTAAATTACCTTTGTTTAATCTTTTACTCAATTTAATCTATTGCAGTCAAGTTCCAACAATCGAACACCCAAAAAAATATACTCGTTGCATCAAAAAGGAGAAAAAAAATGGCATTCCTTGCTGTTTGACCAAGTTTATATTTCTGTCGTACCGAACACACCCAACGAATATGCGTTAATTCTGCAATTTGTGTATATTTTATAGTGGACACCAAACTTATTGGACTAAATCCTAAATTCAATGCACAATGTTTTACTTTGAAATTATGAGCAAAACATTAATGAAAAATGATATAACATACAGAAAATTTGTTCATAAAGAATTGTTATATCATGGGAAATGCTGAAAAATATATTAGGCATCCACGATCTTTTCTGATTGGGAGGTGGACCTGTTATTATATTTTCTATTTCATTAGTCAATGTTATCTTCCAGAAGAATCAATGAAGTGAATCTTGAGCACGTTATTATAGAAATCAAAATCAATATAGCCTACTTATTTTATACTAAAAGGTAAGACTAATATCTAGGGGTATAAAACCGAATCGAAAATCAAATCAAATCGGAAAAAAAATCCGACTATTGATTTGGTATTGAAAAAAAAACCCGACTATATTTGGGTTGGTTTGGTTTTAACTAAAAAAAAAACAACCCGAGACCAAACCAACCCGACATTATATATATAATTTTAAAATTTTATTTTATACATAAAAATATTTACTTTGATATAATCTTCAAATATTTCTTAAACTTTTTCATAGTTTTTATCTTTTAATATATTATTTCAAGTTTGAAATAAAGATTATAGTCCACAAATATTGGTAATTATAATAAAGGTTAAATCAAAATCAAATTAATACTAATGCAAAAAGAAAATCAATTCAACACTAAGAATGACAAAAATATTGAATATTTGTTCTTTGATTTTACATTGGTTTAGACAATTCAAATACATAATCTAATTTTAATTTCCTTTAATATTTAGTCATGTAACTAATA
>JAJOOO010022013.1:0-19220 GCA_029582685.1 Solanum piurae
TGGTCGACCGTAGTTCATGTCAGAGGTTGGGTAAGGGAGTCTTGATCCACGGACACAGACCACGGACCGTGGTCTGATCTACGGACCGTAGGTCTGTCCGTGGGTCGAGACTTTGTCGATTTTTTTCTGAGCTGGTTGCAGTGTCTATCTACGGACCGCCAGCACGGACCGTAAGTCATCCCACTGTCCGTAGGTGGTGCCCGTAGCTTCTGATTTTCTGAATTGTTTTCTGGGTCTGATTTCTGAGGTGTTACACGTACATTCAATGTTCTGATGCCATTTGGCCTAAATCATTTTATGATGCAGACACAGGTAACCAAGATCAACATCCAGCACCTCATTGATCCAGTTGAGCACTCAGAGTCAGTTGGTGAGCCTCCTTGCTTTCCATAGGACTCCTTTTACTTTGCTTTCTAGTATTTCAGTTGTTAGAATGATCTGGGGTCTTGTCTCGACATCCCTATTTGTTTTAGAGGCTTCATAGATGAGTAGTTATAGTTCTTTAGTCTTTCAGATTTCATTTGTATACGTTAAGACTTGAGTTGCCATTTTGGCTAAGCTTTATATCTCTTTAAGTTATTGCATGAGTTATATTCTAAGACTATTTATTATGTTTAAGTCTTCCGCTCAGTAAGTAATCCAGGACAAGGGTTTGCTTGGGGCCAACAATGGTTCTCGAGTGCCAGTACCGCCCAGTGTGCAGGCTCGGGGCGTGACATTGTAGACCTCATCAATGAACTCTTAAGGATCTTCCTCAACCTTAGAACCATGAAACTCCAGAGTATTTATCCTAGTGAAGTCCCTCACTCTAGATGCTGTCGTACCCACATTTGGGTTCATGGGAACTGCAACTTCCTTATTAGCTTAGGCCGTCACGGCTTGAGCTAACACTTGAAAAACAACCATAAACTCTGCATTAGTAACTTGCTCGGCCAAAGGATCGACCGGAACTTGAGGAGCTTGGGGAGGATAATCTTGTTCCACATTCTCCCTCACATTCCTTCTAGCATAAGTTTTTCGAGTAGCCATATCCTGTAGAACATCAGATAAGGATTTGGAGAGTGACCTTATAGAGTTAAACTCTATCTCTCAACTTTAGAGTAATGAAATAAGTGGAGTTTCCTAATTATCTTGTAGCCTCTCATTCATAAATTTGGAGTACTTCACACTCATGAACAAACTCTACTCGACGTGGCTTATGAGACATCCTAGGACCATTCTAAGCGTTATGCTTTGATTACCAAGTTTGTCATGACCCATGGGTACCCCCAAGATGTAACATGACATATAGGACCCTGAAAGACCCCATACAAGACACTTAGCATTCATAACATAAGAAATAGAACAATAGAAGTAAAACAATAATCTAACTCCAATAGTTTTATAAAAGAAAAGCGGAAGTCTAAAACACTTGTCTAATTAGCCATCTTGTACAATAGAATGAAATTGGGCCTAGCCCATACATCATGTCTAAAACTAAAATACAAGAATTAAACTGAAACAATAAAAACCCATCCTCGAAGCATGAGGACTCACCAAAGCTCGGGAACCTTGTATTCAACAACTAGCCACGAAATTGAGAAACCTGACTGTTAGACCCTACATTTGGGGAATGTAGGCAAGAGTATGCGTTAGTACAAAACAATGTACCAAGAATGATAGATATGCATAAAACATTTAAATCATGCTAAAGGGAGGACACTTCATGACATACAATTCACCAAGCTAAAACATGATATAAAAGGGTTAGAAAACATAAGTCATAAAACATTATAAATGCAAGATAACAGCATTAAAGTCTTTGAAAACATATGAGATACTTCTTGAAGTATCCTTAGTTCATTATTATTGTGGGGGATTAGCCTTAACCAACATAGAGACCATGTGAGCTATTACATGATTCCCCTCGGTGTCTCCCACACTGAAAAACGTTGTCCTACTTTCCAAGGTAAGGACCATGAACTTCTATCTTAGGTTGATCCACTAGCTAATGTCTATCTAGACAATAATCCTATGGGGGAACATAGGTAAGGGATAAGGAGACTGCTTCTAGAAACCCGACCTCTACTAACGTGAGAGCTTCCATCTCAATATCCTCTCGGTGCTAAGCATAAATCCCATAAAATAGTCATTTCTTACTTGTTCTTATTATCCATGGAAAGGCACGTCATCTTGCCAATCCAAGCTAAGTCATCATCCATGGAAAAATATCATTCAATAACCAATCCAAGCTAGGTTTTATTAGGATAACTCTTAATCTTTGATTCAATTAGGTGAGAAGACCTTTCAACCTTAGAATCCTTATTATGTGAGAAAACCTTCACATAATGCTTTCATGTGTTTATGAGAAAATACTTTCAATAACACAACAACAACATCATCATTAATACGTTATCTTAAAGCATCCTTAAAACATTTGCATAGGTTTCATAAGAACATGCATAATTCCATAATTTACCTTTCAAGGTTCAAAACCCACTTTCAATCATCAGCCTTTAGAAAACATGGGTTAGCTATAGATTTCATCATAAATTCATGTAACTCTATCAATACATGCTTAATTTCATCAAACTCTTGCTTTATAATCAAAATCCCACATCATATGATCATAACTTGAAAACATGGGGATTACTTGGGTTCATGGGGAAATCATCATAAAATGATATTATTTCACCAATTCATGCATAAGAGATCATAATTCAATCATTTAAATCTATAATTAAAAGAACCCATGACAATTGAAGAAAACTCTAACTCCTTTGAGGATTTCTAACTTTGAAAATAGGAGAATTTGGGAACTCCATGACTGAAAGGAATCCATGGATGAAAACTATCATACATTGAATCCAATTGCTAATCTTCAATGGAGGAATTGAGACTTGACTTGAAATCCTAGATTGAATCCTTCTTCTTCAAGCGTTCTAGAGAGAGAATTATTGGAAAGTTCTTCTTTTCGGTGAATTTGAAGAGAATGAAGTTAATGGGCTAATTTGGAGTTTGAAATCACTTATATAAGGGTCTTAGTGCAGGGTAAAATGACCTAGTATAGGAATTAATTAATTAGGAAATCACCCAACAACCCCTGAACTTAACTGCCGACCTACCACCCATGGACCATTGACGAAGGACCGTGCTCAGGACGACGGGCAGTCCTGCACGACCATCATTCATGGTGAGTAGGTTGTTTTTAGACTAGTGAACCACATTCCCCCAACCCCGGACCGTGGTCTGACCTACGGTCCATTGGTCAGGCCGTGGTCCTCAGCCTCTGCAGACCTTAGGGGTGACAAATCCAAGGTCCATACTATGGTTCGTGGTCCTACCCACAATCCGTGGTTGACCTCTGTGATTGGCACTTGAAATTTTAACCCTCCGTCGCCGGAGTTACAACAAATATGGCCAACTGCAACACAAAAATCGTCACAAACAAGTTCTTTAACCCTCCGAACTCATCCATCAATATACCCTTCTATTACAACTATGCTATACTATCATTTCTTATATATCAATCAAAACAAATTATATAGATATACATGCACAAGGATATACTATAAAATCAAAATAGGCAGGGCGGTGCAGTGGACACTTGTTCACCACCCACAAGCTCATCATCAATTCTTGCCCCTTCTTTCTTTTCCACATGATCGATGCAACTATGTCAAATCAATTCTTTCTATTTATTATTATCATTATTACATAAATATTGAGAAATATGTTTTAGGCTTGTGTACTTCAACTTCTACCTCATTCAATAAATTAAGATTCAATTATTTTTTTAAAATAATTTATCCTTATATTTAAGAAATTATTTCCGCACTTATCCAAGTACTCCCTCTGTCCCTAATTACTTGTGCACTTTTGAATTGACACACCTATTAAGAAGACAATAATTGATATAGTGAGTACCATTTTACCCCTATTAATTATGAAGTGGATGAATTAAAAACTTAAGATTTTCAAGAAGTTCTACATATTTCAAAGTAATAAATTGAGGGTATAATAGAGAATTTTTTTGTCCTTTCTTGATTTGTCAAAATGGCCAAATAATTAGAGACAACTAAAAAAGGAAAAATGGAGAAGTAATTAGGGACAGAGGTAGTACTAATTACACGAGTTCTTGTCGGTACATGTTTAATATATATTATTTTCTTTATCTTAATTATATTAAATAATTAGATTTGCGAGAATCAATCAATTAGTTTGCAAATATTTACAATTTTTCTTTACCAAAAAACAATCAAATTCATCGTAATGTTGATTGCTATGGTAATGCATAAGTTGAACAACTAAAATAAATTGGAGTTTACATTCGTTGGTTCGCCCACATAGGATGCCACTAATTATAACCCATTTTGGATCGTAACAGAAAAGCTATTTCAGCCCTCAAAAAAATAAAAATTGAAATGATTAAATTAAACATGCACATAATCAAACTTTAATTAATTTATTATAAAGTTTAAACTTACCCTAAGTAAACTCGCAATATCCCTATAAACATGTTGATGTAAGAATATTACTATATAAGAAAGGAGAACAAGCACACAAGTCATCATCAACGTGTGTGCTTTTCAAAATTATTATGTAAGCTTGAGGTTTCGTTTGTTATTTAACTTTATTTTACTGCTTTTGACTTTCAACTTACTGCCGCTCTTTTGATTTTTTGGAATTCTAAGACAAATTTATCCTTTGCTTATGTCATCTATCTATGTGCTTTTGTGAGATTAAATGATACTTATTGTGGGTCCCATCCAACTCTTTTCCTTTAATTTTTGTTTGTTTGTTGTAAAAGAGTATTTATTTATTATATATAATAATTAGGAAGACCTTACATCTAGAGAGGAGGCATACCCAACAACTGGGATTCCATTCTACTAGCATCAGTAGTGGTAGTAGCTTGTACATTTATCTGGGATTGTTAGCTAGAACATTTAAGTTAGAGTAAATGATATATACGCTCTAGTTTTTGGATGACAGGGGCAACAATGTCCAAAAGTATGATGGAGGGTATCTACATATCATTTACGATAATTCGGGGGTATATTTGTCCTTTGTCCCTACTTAAATTGTTTGACTCTCAAAAAATGAAAAGTGTCACATAAATTGGGACAGAGGGAATACTTAATTTATATTTGAAAATTTATGTTGATCGATCAAAATTTAAAATCAATTTTGCGTTATGTTTCAAATTTTAAAAATAATTTATAGTTTGTTTTTAAGTTCATTTTTAAGTAACAGTGTATTCAAATATTAATATTATTTGCATATTATAAAGGAAAACTTACATAGATGTTTTCTATTAAGAAAATATTTATAATTGATTGCAATAACATTTTTTTTTCACTGGACACTTGTAATAGATTTATAATACAATTTTAATATATTTATAGATAACAATGTATTAAACATATGATACAAATTTTGTTCATGGATATACATTTATCACACACTTTAATATACTTGGAGGTCGTTTGGTAGACTGTATTAATAAAAATAATGTTTGCATTAGTTTTGTGTATTAGTAATACCTTGTTTGATACTTTTTTTAATGATATATATGTATAACTAATGCAAGCATTAATTACACACATTGTGTATTGAGGAGTAGTACTAATACCATGAATTTCTAGGTATTAGTAATGCAAAAGGTTTAATACATGCATTAGCATGAATAAAGACCTAATTACCCCTCAAATGCACCTTTACATCTTTTCCACCATAATTGTGAGAGACGCTTTTGTAAATAAATATTTTTATACATACATATTTTTTTTTAATACACCAAATCAAACAATGAATAGAAAATATTCTATGTATAATTAATGCAAGCATAACTAATACAAGCATTAAAAATACACTCTATTTAGAATCAATTATACGTTTTGTTTGAAAATTTGATGATCTTTTAACTGTTAATTTAATTTTAAAATTTTACAAAATACATATGGGTTAAATCTATTAACTTATTTGTTTAGTTTTTAATTTTATAAAAGAAAAAACTAAATAAAAATACAGATTTCTTAAAATATAATTAGTGAGTATTTGTAATTTTGGGTATAAAAAAATTAAATCGTAAATCTAATAAGTTTTTGATAATCGAGCGAAGTGCGGATAAATTTACTACGACAAAGACTTTTCACATGTCAATTTATAAGGAGTAATTATCCATAATTCACACCTTTTTATTTTCTATACTTAAGGGTCGTTTGGTAGAGTGTAAAAATAATAGGGATAAGTGTTTGAAAAATACCCCAACTTTGGTCGAATTTGCTGTTGCGATACTAAACCATGGTGGAAAAAACCCTAGTTTGGATACTTGGGATCATGAGTATGATCTAGGGTTGTTGGAATTGTTAGTAATCTGGTAATTAGTGATTATTTATTGATTTCTGTGTTATTATGATTGTTTGTAGACCAAGAAAAAGAGGAACGAATCCGGAAAGGGAAGGATCAAGTTTCTTAGGGTTTCAAGTTTGTTTTGAGGTAGGTGATGGTTGTGATTCTATGATTGTGTGATGTATGTTTGTTCTTGCTTCATTATGATACATGTATGTATGCGAATGTTGCATTATTGATCACACTTGTTGTAAATGAGATAGATGAATAACTATATGCCATGAATAACTTCTTGATTGAATGATTATTGAGAATGTACTTGTGATTGTGATTGTGGTGTGTTGATTGGATCGGATACCGTGTTCCGGTATACTAATTGGGATTGGTTGCCACGTTCAGGCATAATTATGAGATCGGTTTCCACGCTCCGGCATAAACATTGGATTGGGTACCACGTTTCGGTATGCTAACAGTTTGGGTTTGGGTTGCATAAAAGGACCAATGACTTGTTATAAATGTATATTGTTGAGCATGTGATAATCGATATTGTATATGTTCGGTATGTTGCATGTTTGTAATGTTGTTTTGACTTGCTTATGTTGCACTTAGTGGGATAGCCGCGTGATCCTCAGTACATTGTGATTGTGTAGTGATAATGCACTTGCTCTTTCTTTGTTGAGTACAGGGCATCTTCAAGAGACTATTGACAGACCTCGCTTAGAAGATCAGTGATCGTTCGAATTCAAGGGTGAGCCAATTCTTTCAGGATGCCATGGGTTCTCTTTCATCTATGTCCACCATTTCAGACTTAGACTTTTCTAGTTAGTTATTAGTGCATTAGTTTGGGGTTGTATCCCTTTTTGTTTAGACTTGTTGAACTTTAGATGGTTTGGTATATTGACTTTCAGGTTCTAGGTGTTACTTCCGCATTGTTTTAGTTGATAGACTTTTGTTGGAGTTTATGGGAACTCCCTAATTCTTTCCTTAGTATTTAACTTGCTTCCGTAACTTAAATGCTTTAGTTTTGGTTTAGTTGCTTGGTTTGGGTTGTAGTAGTGGTTCTCCCACCAAAGGGTTAGTGTGGGTTCCAATCACACTAATACCATTAGAACATCTTCACATTTTAGCTTTACACAAACTTTACATATAACTTCATATAGGACTTTACAGATAGCCTCATATGTGTACAATAATACAAAAATATAATAACACTCATATAATGCCCTTCATGGCCTCAATTCACAATAATACAACACAAGAATAAGATATAACACTTCCACCAAAGGTGGATTCAACCTACCAACACCAATCAATTCAATAAAGGACTTTACATATAGCCTCATATGTGTACAATAATACAACAATATAATAACACTCATATAATGCCCTTCATGGCCTCAATTCACAATAATACAACACAATAATAATATATAACACTTCCACCAAAGGTGGATTCAACCTACCAACAACAATCAATTCAATAAAGAGGGTTCAAGCTTTCTTACCATAATCCAAAGCCATAGCCAAAATCACCAAAATCCAAGAAATCACCAATACTTCACCCATAAGGATTATCACCCTTAAATCACCCATTATCAACCATTAATCATGAATAAACATTAAACAACACAAGAGATATCAATACAATTCACTTTACACATAATTCCATCAACTTTGAATTTATAGAAATAGACCCACTTCATAGCAAATTCTAGGGTTTCGTAGAAGACAAGGGTTCATGGAGTATTTCATTCAGAAACCACAAACAAACATCAATTAATCCATATCCAAACGTTTCAAATCATTTTCATGCAAGAACCCTTGATAGAATTCAAAAACAAGATTTTAGTCACTTTTTGAAAACATTGCAAAATCCTTTGAAATTGACTCTAGGATGAAGATGAGTCCTAGATGAAGAGCCACCATACCTTAGTTGATGAATTCCCAAAGAAATTTGATGAATAAATCTTTGAATCCAAACCCTAGTTCCCACTTCTCCTTGTTCTTTGAGTTGAGAGAGAAGAACTTTGGAGGATTTGATTTAGGTATTTGAGAATAATGAGTTAAAGGAAGGTTTTAAGACTTAAACCTATTTATATTAATGATATAAAACATTTAAAATCCACCCCACATGTTAAATACTTAAAACGAAATACTTAAAAACCCTTCACTTGGGCAGCCCCGTCAGGGACCACGCCCACTTGGACGGGTCGTGAATGGCACCACGGCTCGTGGTGGTGCCCGTGGTCCCTTGACCAGTGGGCCTCTCCACCATGTAAATCCCTCAAGGGACCAAGGCATCTTCACAGAGGCTCCCATGATCCGTGGTGCACTCCACGAGTTGTGGTGGAGCTCGTGAAGATGAGACAGCACCTAGGCAAAGTTATCTTGCCACCCTTGAGACCAAGTGATCTTCACGCCCAAGTATACGGACCGTCTAGGGAACCACTGGTCGTGGTGGTGCCCGTGGTCTTTTGGGCAGTGAGCTGCCAACTTGGGACAACCTTGGCTTTTTGGCTAAGGCTTGCTCCTTTTGGCTTGGCTCCTTGTCTAGCACCCTCAACCAACCTAGAGTAGGTCTCATAGCATGGAGTCTAACACGTGCCTTGGCGTTGACTCACTAAACTCTTTCAACTAGACTTTAAAGGTCAAAGCTCAACATTTAAACAAGTTACTAACTTCTAAAACACATGAGAACCTCTAGTCCATCCTATTTCATTTTAGGGTTCTTACACTAGTCTTGGAAGAACTCAATCCAAGCGTCAACTAGAAGAACTCAACTCACTTTCCGGAACCTACACTTGTAGAAAAAATAGAAGAAATATGGGTTAGCACATTTAATGTACTAAGTATCTAAGTATGATAGCCATGCAAAAACCAACCCTAAGCAATACTTTGTGCAATATATGAATAGCATCCCATACCACCATCCACACTAAGTACCACATCAAGGACACCAAAAGTAAATTTACCATTCTCCCTTTTCATCTTTAAACAATACTCTTACATAAGGAACATAAACATTTCATAAGTCATGAAAAGTAAGTAACTCATAATACAATCCAAGTATAGCATGCATCATTACATTAAGCATATAAGTCAACATTCTTACTAGCATTATTATAAACACATTCTTTTCATTAGACATTAAATCAACATTCTCATTAGCATCAGCATAAGCTCATTCATTTAATTTAACATTATGATATTGAGAAGCAAACCATAGCCCTCTCAAAGCCTACTCGTGCAATACATGGATGCCATCCGATACTACCACCCACCCTTCATAGAGCTCCTTGAGTACCTAACTCATATCATTGATCATCAAACGTTATAACATAAAGGAACACAATATGACTACTCTCGAAGCCTACTTGTGCAATGCATGGGTATCATCCCATACTACCACCCACACTAAGTAGTGCATTCTTCAGAAGCCATAGTTCATTTACATTCTTTGTGGGGGTAAGCCTTAACCGACATAGACCACATGAGTGAATCATGGAATCCCGATGTTACCCACACCAAATAAGAGATTCCTACTTCCTAGGGTAGGACCGTTCATTAAGTTTAGGTGGATCCACTAGCTATAAACCTATGAGGGCACATAGTTATGGGATAGGGAGATTTCTTCTAGATACCCCGCCTAAACTCACGAATGAGCATCCATCTAAAGAGATTGTTACTAGATACCTCACCTCAACTCACAGATAAGCATCCATCTCAATTCATATCCACTCGGTGCTTAGCATTATTCCCCATGGAGTATATGACATTCATTACTTCTGTTCATTGTTATGGGATAAGAGATTGCTACTAGACACCCCGACTCAACTCATGGATGAGTATCTATCTCAAACCCAATATTCATTCATTAGATAACTCATAGATTCAAAGATGAGAATAGAATTTCAACTAAGAATCCCCATATTGTGAGAAAGTCCTTTCACAACATGTCATTATCATTCATTATTATACAATTGAGAATAGCCTGTCAATCAACACATCATCATTAACATAATCATAGAGACTTAATTCATTCTTCATTCATGAGTGTGTGTGTGAGAATAACCTTTCAACACTAACACAATTGCATTCTAAACATAATCATAATACTTTCATTGTAACCACATGCATATACTTCACATCATAATCATACATAAATCCTTCATAAAATTACCCTTCAAGGCTATGAATCAATCTCAACCCAAACATCTAGAATACTACATTAGATAAGGGAATTAACATGATTCAATAACTAATTCAATATACACATAAACAATTCAACATACTTTCATGATCAATCAATTCCCAATCCCAATTCACAACTTAGGATTTTGGGAAAACATGGGTTCATAGAGTAAATTCACCATAATTCATCATTAATTCAACAATCCAATCATAATTCATCATATATAAACCTTTGAAAATGTTTTGGAATTGAACCAATGCATAGATTGAAAACCCTAGGTTTTTGGTGGATTTGGGAAACATTGAAATCATCTTTGAAGGGGCTCCTTGAATGAAAATTAATCAAGGATGAAGACGACCATACCTTAGTGGAGTTTTCCTTGAAATTTGGGAAGAAACACTTTGAATCTTCATTCCCTAGCCTCCAATCCTTCGTCTTCTTCAATGGAGGTTTCTAGAGAGAGAAATATTGAGAGGGAAGAACTTTGGGGTTTTGATTTGGGTATTTGAGAATAAAGGAGTAAATAAAGTGTTTTATGACTTAAAACTATTTATATAAGTGATATAAAACAATTAAAATTGACCCCATACAATAATTAATTAATTAGGAAATTACCAAATAACCCTCAACTTAGGCACCCCGTCCAGGGACCATAGCCATCTATACGGCCCGTCTAGGGGACCATGGATCGTGGTGGTGCCCGTGGTCCCTTAACCAGTAATATCCTTCATCTTTCTAACCTCCCAAGTGGCTATGGAAACCCCACAAGCCTTTTTACGGTCTGTGGTCAAGACCACGAGCCGTGAAGTGGCTCATGAATGGGAGCCTTGGCTTGACACTTTTTAGAGTGCACTGCCTCACCAATCACGTGTGGTACCATGGATCGTGGTGGACACCACGGGTCATGAAGACCCTCGTGGTCTTGGGGCAGTAGCTAGGCCTCAAGGGCTTGGCTTCCACATGCCTAAAGGGACTCCACGATCCCCTTCACGGACCGTGGTCATGACCACTGGTCGTGAAGGTGGTCGTGGTCCTTGGCAGTGCTTGACCAAGTTTGGGGAAGCCTTGGCCTTTGTCTTAGGCCTTGACCCTTAGCCTTGTCCCTTGCCCTTTCAACCCTCAATACAAACCTAGAAAGGTCTCCTAACTACGGAGTCTAACACGTACCTTGACGTTGACCCTCACATTTAGGCTCTAGTTCAACCTACCATTTTTTGGGTCGTTACATCCCTATTTTCATTTTCTTAGACATTTAAACCTGCTTTCGTATCTTTAAATGTGTAGTATTTTTTTTAAGGCTACTTAGTTGAGTTGTAGTAATGGTTCTCCAATCGGAGGGTTAGTGTGGGTGCCAATCACAATGGTCTGGGTTGTGACAATCATTCCCTCAAGTTGATGGGATTAAATAGCTTTTTACAGATAATGTAAATAAGGAAATAATATAATAAAATATTACACAATCTTCTAACTGCCTAATTAAAGAAGATTAGGGAATATTTTCATAACTAGATTATTTAATTATACCATATTTAAATATACTCATATCTACACTATCCAAATGTACCATAATTAACACTCCCCCTTAAGCTGGAACGTATAAGTCATATGCTCCTAGTTTGCCACAAATATTGTCAATTCTAGATCCTCGTAGTGATTTTGTGAAAATATTCGCCAGTTGATATTTTGATTTGACAAAACTTATGGTGACGTATCCAAACTCAAACTTCTCTCGAATGAAGTGACAATATATTTCAATGTGCTTAGTTCTTTCATAAAACACTGCATTAGAAGTGATATGTAGTACAACTTTGTTATCACAAATCAATGTCATCGATTCAACTCCTCCCATCTTCAATTCTTGGAGAAGTTGTTTCAACCATATAAGCTCACATATAGCTAGTGACATAGCTCGATACTCTGCCTCTGTGCTTGATCTAGCTATGACAACTTGCTTTTTACTTTTCCAAGATATTAGATTGCCTCCTATTAGAACACAATAACCTGAAGTGGATCATCTCTCAGAAGGAAATCCTGCATAATCTGCATTAGGATATCTGTCAATGTTGGTGTGTCCCTTACCTTCGTACAATAAACCTTGTCCTGGAGAGCGTATGATATATCACAGGATGCGACTCATTGAATTCCAGTGACTATCACAAGGTGATTGCAAAAATTGGCTAACTACACTAACAACAAATGATATGTCTGGTCATGTTATCGTAAGATGGTTGAGTTTGCCAATAAGTCTCCCATATCTTCTAGGATCTTTTAGAGGCTCCCCCTATCCTAGAATAAGCTTAGTATTTGGATTCATTGGACTGTCCACATATTTGCAATCCAACATAAAAACATCTTCCAAAATATCTAGGACATATTTCCTTTGAGTAATAGCCATACCATGGCTAGATTGTGCCACTTCAATGCCCAAAAAGTATTCCAAATTGTCCAAATCCTTTGTATGAAAGTGACTTGATAGGTGTTGTTTGACTTGAGCAATACCTTCATAATCATCTCATGTGATAACAATATCATCAACATAAACAATTTAAAATATATGTTTGCCATGAGATGAATGCCTATAGAATACAAAGTGATCAACTTCTATTCGGATCATTCCAAACTGTTGGACAAAAACTGAAAAATGACCAAACCATGCTCTAGACTCCTCCTAAGCAACAAACCCTGATGGTTGCTCCAGATATACCTCTTTAGTAAGTTCTTCATGCATTTTTGACGTCCCATTGAAAAAGGGGCCAATGATGCATTGCTTCCACAGAGATGAGAAGATGGACATAAGCCATCTTGGCAACTAGTGAGAAAGTATCTCCATAATCGATGCCATAAATATGAGTGTATCCCTTAGCAACCAGTCTTGCTTTGAGATAATTAATAACTCCATCCAAACCTACCTTAACTGTGAATACCCAATGACAACCAACTGTAGTTTTGCCTTCAGGTAAAGGAGCAAGCTCCCAAGTACAATTATCATGCAAAGCAGTCATCTCCTCAATCATAGCTTGACGCCAACCTAGATGAACCGATGCTTTTTCAATAGTCTTCGGAACTTTTACTGATAATAAGCTAGTAAGGAAGGCATGATATGAAGGTGTAAAACTATGATAACTTAACAAAGAATAAACATAAGTTTGATTGACAATAGTTCTAGTACCTTTGCGAAGAGCAATGTGAAGATCATCGGATAAGTGCTCGACTAAAGTAGATGACATTGTTGGAGCAGGTAATGAGTCATCAATATTTCTTTGTGCACCTGTATCATTGTTAGAAATACCAACTGGATTAGCAAGTTCAGCAGGAGGTTAAGGTCGTTGGGAATAGACCTTAAGAGTTGGAGGTGGAGCTGGGGTTGGAATAGTTGAAATGGGAAGGACGGCTATGATCTTTTCATTTTCCGTATTAGGAGAAAAATACGGAGAATTATAAAAAAACGTAACATCTTTAGAGATCAAATACTTATTGGTAGAGGGATCAAAGCATTTGTAACCTTTTTGTAGACGAGAATACCCAGGAAAGACACATTTAAAATCATTGTGGTAAAGTTTATCTTTTCTGGGGGTAAGGTTATAAACAAAACAGGTGCAACCAAACACACGTGGAGGAAGAGGAAACAAATTTTGGTCTAGACAAAGGATCGAGTGAGGACTATGGTACTGCAAAACAAATGAAGGCATGCGATTGATCAAATTGCAAGCAATAATAACAACATCGCCCCAAAATGTAAAGGGACATGGTTGTGAATGAGCATTGTTTGAGCTGTTTCAATTAGATGTCTGTTATTTCTCTCACAATCCATTTTTTGAGGAGTATGTGCACAAGAAAACAAGTGGAATATGCCCTGGGATGACATAAAATAAGAGAGAGAAGTAGAGAAGTATTCTCGAGCATTATCACTGATTAACTTCTTAATGGAAATACCAAATTGATTGTAGATTTCAACATGAAATTTCTGAAAGATAGTGAATGGCTCAAATCTATTTTTCATTAAAAATAACCATGTGCACCAAAAATAGTCATCAATAAAAGTAACAAAATAATGAAATCCCAAGGAAGAATTGAGACGACTTGGACCCCATATATCCGAATGAATGATTTCAAACATAGAGGTGGCCCTATTATTGACACATTTTGGGAAAGAGGAAAGAGTGTGCTTACCAAGCTGACACGACTCACATTCTAACAACGATGAACTAGATAAATTGGGGACCATCTTTCGCAATTTCAGGAGACTTGGATGAACCAATTGACTATGGAGCAATTCAGAAGAAACAATAGAAGTGAAAGCAACATGTTGTTTTGTGATAGAGAGTAGGTACAATTCCTGTGACTCATGTCCTTTTCCAATCACCTGTCCCGTCCTCTGATCCTATACAAGAACATAATCATCAAAGAAGGTTATAGCGCATTTTAGATTATTTGTTAATTTGCTAATGGAAATAAGATTATGTGGACATTCAGGTGCAAAAAGGACTGATTTTAAAGGTATATGAGTTATACATATCCCTTCTACAATCGCCTTTGATTCATTCACCAAAGTAAAAGTAGAGAATGTAGAAGGGGTATCAAGAGTAGAGAAAGTGTTTCTGTTACCAGAAATATGGTTAGAAGCACCAGAATCAACAATCTATTGTCCCTGAGACAAAGATTATGTGACATAAGCAAATGAGTTATCAAGTTGTATTGTGCAAGCAGTTGATGATTGTTGCCTTGATTTTTGATACTGAAGGCAGATTGAGATGATCCATCCATTATGAGCCTTTTTTTGTCACAAAAAGAAGTATTGGGAAAGAGCGAGATGAAACTTGACAGTTTTCTGATATGGTTGATTCAACAACCAGTTGATCAATCCCTCTGTTTTTTTCCAGTTTCTATTATTGAAATAGAAGAACATTTAGAGAGAGGGCTAAAAACCAATAGCTCTGATACCATGAGAAATTAGAAGAAGAAAAGAAAAGAAAATATAGTGGGAATTGAATTAATTGATCATTCCCTCAAGCCGACGAGATTAAATAGCTGTTACAGATAATGTATATAAAGAAATAAGATAATAAAATATTACACAATCTCTTAACTACCTATTTAAAGAAATTAGGGAATATTCTCATATCTATATTATTTAATCATGTCATAATTAAATATTCTCATATCTATACTATCCAAATATACCATAATTAACAAGGATTATTCCATGCCAATGTAAGATGTCTTCATGCATGCAATAATCTCTCCCCATTCTTGATAGTCAGATTTGATCTCTTTGCATATCTTCTTCTCCTTTTATAGCGGGAAATTTACTTTTCATACGTGTTGATTTAATGGTCTTCTTCTCTAATCTTTGCTTGCATATTTCTTAGTGAAATCAGAAATATTTCTTCATTGACTGCTTCTTGCTTCCTTTGTGATTTGATGAGTTGTCCTTTTGCAGATTTAATTGGTCCCTGATTTACTCCCCTGATTTGATCTCCATTAGCTTGGTTTGCTGTAATGTATTTCCTTTGTAATCTTCGTGACATGCCATCATCTATGTATTTTGTTTACTTATTTTTCAGTAGGAATATCTTAGGTTAATTGCCATTTATAAAATTCAAGTCATATAGAGTTAACAATGCCTCCCCCCTTGACGATGACAATTGATACACAAATGAAAAGGATCAAATTAAAAGTAGACATCACTGTTTGAATGTGAAGCTCCCCCTTTTTATGTGTTTCCCCATTTAAGATAATTGTGGGATTTGTATCCTTTTTGTATGATAAAAAAGAAGCATAGAAACCCTTAATTGAATTATAGATACACACAGTTGAAAAATTACGCATAGATAGTCAAAAGAAAACAACATAACAGTTTTAAGAGAGCATATTACCCTCAAAATACACAACCAAAAACAAATTTGGGGGCAAACCCCAATGAAAATATTATCTGAAATGAGCACCAAAAATAGAGAACGAGGAGGATTAATGATCACCGAGAAAGTATTTAATAGTGTTGAGAACATTTCCACATAAGGTATTATAGGAACGTTCCACATTCTTGGAGAAGTGGTGTAAGATTTCGGAAAGGAGAAAGTAATTATCACTATTGGAGGAGCTAACTCTAGCTTTGAGAGGGTTGACTTTCTTGAGCAGCTTATTCAGAATATAAATCCCTTCCCATTTTAACATATCCATGATAATATGAAGCATACCTTCATATGTACTTGTGAAGACAAAGAATCTTCTCTGTAGTTTCCTGTAACATATCTAAACAATTTTCCAAAACAAGCAACCGGGTATTGATATCATCTGCATTCTTAAGAAATTGAGCATGAGAGTCAATGGAAATCCTTGTTACCTTGATGATTTCTACCTTGGATTTCACAAAGTCCTTCTTGTGTAATTTCTCAACAACTGGAACATAACCCATGCTTGAAAAGGTGCAATGTCACAGGTTACAGAAACTTCAACTTGTTTAAACTTAGAGAGTTTGACCAAATAGTCCACCAAAATCCTAGAGATAAAAGCCCATAGGGTTGGCTAGTAGTAGAATTTGAGTCCTCTACACTTTCAACCATGAATTCCCTAAAACACATAGCCATATTAATGCTATATTTCTTAAGCATGTAATAGAGAACAAACACATCACGGGTTGAAATGTTTCTCAGAGACCTATTTTGGTAACCAAACTGTTAGTGATATGGGCCATAATGTGATTCTCGATACATAGAGATAGAGGGACGAATCCAAAAGATCAGAGCCTGGTTCAACCACAATGCCAAAATATTTAGTATCAAGCACATTTTTGAATAATGATTTATTCACAATAATACAAATTTTTGTAACCAGAGTTTCCATCATACAACTATCATTAGATACTCAAAGATTAGCATTAAAAAATAAACAACTTCTTCATAAACTCAACCATAGAAACTTAAGAGCAAAGATAACTCCGAGCCTTGAGAAAAGTATCCACTGGACAGTGAGAATACTTTAATTGACTTAGATTAACAATTCAACTAGGGTTTATGGTTTGATATTTTAAAGATTCATACATGTTCTTATGCTCAACACCTCACAACCTTTGTATGTCCTTTGAAAAAAGAGAGATCCAGACACATTAGGACGTAATTTCTTGGTATCCTTTTTCTTCATGAAGGATGGTCTCTTCTTTAAGGAAAGAGAGGGACAGTTAGAGGTGTCTTATTAAGAATCCAAAGCAAGTGAAAGAATTTCATGATTAAAGGTTTTAGAAGAGCCTTCAACAGTCTTCTGAAACTCTTGATCAAGACATTTATTCACTTTCTTTTGATTCTTCAGAAGACACCTCGAACTCTCCATCTCTTTCCTCCAAGAAGATATCATCCTCCATGAAGAATAAGGATACCAAGAAATTGCGTCCTGATGTGTTTGTATCTCCCCCTCCAAAGGAAATGCAAAGGTTTTGAGCATATGAACTGATATGAAGCTTTCAAAAACAACCTATAGTTCTTGGCTGAGTTGTTAATCTTAGTTAGTTGAGGGATTCTCATTAACCAGTAAGTTCTTTTCTCAATGCTTGGAAGTTAGCTTTGCTCTTTACTCTCTATGGTTTTGAGTTTTATGAAGAAGTTGTTCGTCTGTTTATGAAAATCTCAAGTCTTTATAGATAGTGCTGAGTTGGAAATTCTTCTTATGAAAGTCGTGTTTCTTATGAATGAATTTTTATTCGAAGATGTGTTTGGTACGATATTGTAACACCCCGTATCCAAAATAGACCAAAAATGCAGATTTTGAGAGGTTGCAGGTGCAACCCATGGTTTCCACCCACGGACCGTAGATCAGATCACGGCCCTTACTGGTGGTCCGTGGTTCACCACTGAAACCCCTCCCCAACCCAGCTCGGAAAATCGGCTAAGTCTTCATCCACGGACAAACCCACGGTCCGTAAGCCAGACCACGGTCCGTGGTCTGTGTTTGTGGATCGAGGCCCCCTTTACCCAGTCTCTGACGCGAACGATGGTTGAACAACACGGACCATCGTTCGATCGATGGTCCGTAGGTCTGATTGTTGGTGAAGGCCAGCAGCCACTTAGAGGGGAATTACTAATTGGGTCAATTTCAATTGGTCATCACTTCCAACACAAAAGGAATTATGTATCCCATGACCTATGATATGATAGATAATTGAATCTTCTTTCCAACGCCATCGAGTTTGCTTAAATCCAACCTCCGAGTAAAAAGTTATACTCATTTTAGTGAAGCCCTGTCGGGCAGACTTGACCTACGATCCCAATCTACGGACCGTAGGTGCCGTCCGTCGGTCACTGCGACAACAGTTAAGTCAGGGGTCTTTTGGTCTTTTCATATTTTGTTGGACCCCTAAGCTACATCGTTTAGACCCTAAATTATGAGGTTTTAGTCAGTTTAAGCCTAGAAACATAACTAGAACTTACCTAAGTCAAATCATTAATCAAAACATAGCAAATTATAAGAAAGAGAGTAGTAAAAGTCGACCAGCCCTAACTCCAAGAACGCAATAAGTTTTCTTCAGTTCCAGCCCTGAAATCAAAAGATTTCTCTGGGAATTCATCACCAGGTATGTGGGATTTCACTAGTGGGTTCCTTTCGCCCATTAGGTCCCTAGAATTCAGTCAGATTCTTGATTCCATGATTATGAACAGACCTAGGGTTTCTAGAATTTCAACAGATCATCATGAATTAGTTATTT